>ML821024.1:100321-116067 GCA_009831015.1 Picea engelmannii | reverse complement strand
ACACACACACACACACACACACATATATCATTCTATGAATTTCAAGATGCAATATGTAAAACACTTATCCAAAAATAACACCAGAAATAGGTGTGACTGCTGAGAGGGGTGCTCGTTTCCACCCAACCGTAGGCGTAGCGACTCCCAACAGATTTACCACTAGACACCCCTAAGTTGAGACCACGATGCTGTTGAGACTGCGTCTCTCTGTCTGCCAGTGACCAGGAGCGAAGGTTGCAATCCTTCCTCTCTGCTATCACTCACTCTGCGCAATGCCAGAGTTCCCCTCGCGTCTGCCCCCTACCATCGCTTCTGCCATACACCTTATCCTCTCACGAGGTTGTGTGTGGCACGATTACCCTCACACCGATCAGGCCTGATGGCTCTACGGATGGGAGGTTCTCCATCCCATCCCTCATCAAGCCGCTCGCCTACCAGCCTGAGAAACATTAACTTTGGGGGCCAGCGAGCCGCTTTTGGTTCTCCGGGCCAGTGGAGTCCAAATACGGTATTAATTCTTGGTGGAAGTTAACACCACCTTTTCAGGTGCCTTCCACCGCCATCGTGGTCTCTTTTCTGCACATCCCCTCATCAACAGTCCTGTAATAAATTCAGAGTGTCATTCACATTCATTGACCTCTTCCTCAAGGTCCATTTACATCACATATTCACATTTATGAGTTTGCCATAGTTCTTGGCCAGTCCAGTTATATTTACAAGTTGGGGGAAACATGGTGTTACAAACACAAGCATGGACAAAGGAAAGGAGAGCTCGCACTCTGCCTATCATCTGGCAGAGGAGCATCTTGAGCTCCTCTTTGACATCCAAAAACGGTAGGAAGAACAGGTGCATGGCCATGGGATAATCAATCAACGACTGGACTTGTTGTTTGAGGCATTCAGAGAATCCCCAACATAATTCCACTGCCCAACTTGCAAGCAGAGCTTCACCCCAACATACACCTCTCATGGACATCCAGGTTCTCCAATGGCTTGACATGGCTCACCCCAGGTCCTAGTTTTTTGTTAATTACAAATTTAGAATGGACAGTGATAAGATAGTTTTCACTCTTTTTTCTTGTTGTGTAATTCTCTTAGTTATGCGGCTCTAAATGAGGCCAACCCTAGGTTAGATAGATGGAACAGGGTTCCTGTAGAAACTATCAGTCCTATTATCGCTCAGTTTGTAGTTTAGGTCAAGTAGCTGAAGGGTAAGGGTCAAACTGGCGTAACAAGAGCTTCCCCACCCACTGTCACCTCGATGAGGGCTCTTTCTATTTAGGGTGGCTAAACCCAAGGGAGACGTCCCTGGCAATCTGGGGTTTGAAAGGAAAAGGCTCAAAGGCTTAAGGTTAGTTTTCCCATTCACATATTACCACCAAGAGGATAGTCAAATGAAGAAGAACCACAGAAGAGGCACCTGCTTGCGAGACAAGACAATAATGATACTAGTACATGCGACGGTGGTTAATACTTTATTAATCAATGACTATCAAGAATTAAGGTACATGAGCATAATCAACAATAAATATTGACGAAGTCAATGTTTGCAATAATAACAATGGCATATAATATCACTTGTCAATGAATACTGGAGTAATATAGCATCTAATGAAAATAATCAATCTTTGAATTAATCAATGCATTAAACATCCTTAATTGCTCACATATAAAGGTAGCTGCGTCATCATCCTAGGAATGACATCAAGCTTCTTAGGGTTAGTGTAATAGACAAAGGAAGCCAACGTTTTGCAAATTAGCCAATGAAAAATATCAATGCATCAATGTCTATCATTGGATGATCAAGCCATAGTATTTTCTATCAACCAAAAGCTTAATAAAGGCTTGACGTCATCATTTTCTGCTAGGTTAGTGGACATTAGGGTTAGTTAGGGTTTCAAAGTTTGGAAGTTTAAAAGATGAACAAGCTCAACGTTGGAGAGAAAACCAATGCCTTAGGGTATTATGGAGTCAAAAGTAAGGGCAAGATCTTGGGAGGATCAAAATCTAAAGACTAGAGAGTTAGGTTCTATGGTGTTGCAATGGCAGGGCCCTAGAACCAAAACCCTAAGGGAAGGAGGCTCATTCCGGTGTTTCTTAAGCAAGGCCTCATGCTCCTTCCTCTTTCTTTAAATACTCTTGGCAAAATGGCTAGCTTTAAAACACAAGTCTAAGGGAGAAAAGTGTTGCGGGAGCAAGGCTCTTCAAACCCTAAAAGTTAAATCCCTAGGTGTAGAATCAACTAGGCCTAGGACGTCACCTTTATTCAATCTATATTTCAAAACTAACTCAGAAAAAGGATCATTAGTGTAGCAACGACTAGGATATATCCTCCTTAATCAATGGAGAAAATAAGTTTCTCTAGCATGGGGACATATAACAAGGACCTACTTGTGTGCTTGCTACCTAGGGTTTCAAGATTAAGCAATATCATAGCAATACAATAACAAATGCAAGAGATTTAACTTACAACCATTCATTCAAGAAGTTTTGCATGAAAAATACACTTAGAAATCATGAAGAATGCTCATCATACCCTAGTTGTAAACCTTCCAATGAGAGAAACACCATTATATGCCAAGAAAATCCTCCAAACAAGAGTTGCGCCTCACTTCCAAGAGCCAAAATACCAAGACAAAAGACAAAAGTAGATCTCTCACAAGAGAGTGAGTTGTGTTGTGTTTAAAATGAGGTCCAACGTCCTCTATTTATACCAATCTATGACCTTTAATTTTAAAAATAGGTCATTAAAATAGCTGACAAGGCTGATTAACAATTTTACACTGTTTTTACATTAAATGTCAGAAAATGTCATAATATGAGCTAAAAGGGGGATGTCAAGCCCCTCTGAGGGAGACGTTAGCCCTTTTTGGGCAAGCACAACATACATAAAACCAAACATTGGCCCCTCCAGGGCTCCTCCAAGCTGCCACACGTGCCAAATGACCTCAACACACTGCCACACGCTCCAGTCAATGCCCAGATCTCTCAGGTGACGTCATGTTCATCAAAGGCACACGTTCCATCTGTAGTGGGTGATCCCCCCTAGGCCGGGCTCTGCCAAAGTATCCTAGGTGGAACATCCTTCTTTCTTCTCGTGCAGTGGCTCATCGCAATGTTGTCCTGTCTCTGTCATCCCAACAACCATCTGATGGGCTCTTCAGCCCCATGGAGGTCTGAGCTAATCATATCTCCATGTGTACCGGTCCACTGGTACCTTTCCATCGGGCATGGTCCTGCACATCAAAAACTACGCCCTCCATGGGCTCATTAGTCCTCGGGATCATAGCAATGTCAATCATGTCTCATCATTAAATTTATCAAATACATGCATGAAATCCCTAGCATATCATCTAAGAGCTCAAAGACATTACACATATCTACCATATAAAGTTGAAGAAACAAACAGGACAACCTATTGGGCTAATATCCACAAGAAAAGGAAAGTTTCCATAGAGGATCATTCAAGCCATGTTCATGAAGTGATATGGTCTAGGGATGTCCAGTCATAGTAAGACCGGGGGTAGGTGTTGTCCGTGGGTGCCTTTGTAGAAGGTGAGTTGTACCCGTCATGGATGCACTTCTTCCAAGCCCCTTTTATTGCCTTTATTTTTATTTATTGCTTTTCTTTCCTTTTACTTCAAGTTTTGACCAGAGGACACTGCCTTGGCATCGTGACCAGAGCTGACAGTGTTACCCACTAGTATTTTCGCAGAAATGATAAGGCTGGCTCGTGATGAGACCCCTTTTCCCTTGGCCGTGCAACCAAAGGTCACTACCCTGCCGTGGTGACCAGATGATGGCAATGTCATACTGCTAGATACCTATGAACATAATGGGCCGGCTCGTGATGAGACCTCCCATCCTCTTGGTTAGGTCTTGTTTTATTCTCTTTTCTTAGGGTCCCTTTTGTTTCTTATTGAGAGGCGTTTTATTGCCTTCTCGGGGATCCCTGGGCGAAGCATCTCTAGGTTTCATTCCCTATGGATTTTATCTTTTACCAGCTACTTTTACCCCCTGGGCCTTTAGCCTCTTCTTCCCACAGGACAAAGTGTAACCCTCAAAAGGTCATCCTAATGGCCGGACTAGGGGAATGGGATGGATGGATGGGAGATAAGATGTAAAATGATAGAATGGTGGGAGCGGATGATGGCTCTACAAATCCCCCCTGGTGGCTAACCAAAACCCATGAATACAAGCTTGCTAGGTCACCCCGTAAGTCCCCCCAACAATGGACAAGTGGATTAGTGTAAGATCCAAGCAGTTATCAGAAATGTAAGGAACCTGATGCATATATAAGAAGGTTATAACGATCAAACATGACACATACCATGATACCTTGGACCAATTACCTCATGGAGCAAGAGTCCTCTCTGATGCAAGTCCATGTCGACGGTGATGGAAGTTGCTGCTGCTAACAGGACAAGTCTGGCAAACAAGAAGAAGGATGGGCCCTCCAGGGACATGCTCAGGTCAATCCTGCTCTCGGTACTTCATGTCTAGGACATGTGGGCCTCGAGACATGATCTCCTAGTCATCCCTAGATATTGGGGATAACAAGTCCTCTGCACAATTTTTGTAAAAGAAAATTCAGCCATGATAGACACATCAACGCTTGGAGCCACCTATTCTGGTTTCCCTCATGTGGCGGAATAGGAGGTTGCCAAGCGTCACACAGTTGTATACTCGTGATTTAATATAAGGTCCTTCTTTTTATTTACAAAAAAAAAATGTTAATATATGGACCTAAGTTGTGATTAGTTTTAGATATTATATGATTCTTTTTGGTAGTCCTAGTGATGATTAAATAGGAATATTGTATATTTTGTAGATATTATCAATGCACTAGAATCACCTTTTCTTCTTAGAGTAAGAGGTAAAATTACATCTATCTAGTTAAGTATAATTTTACTTAGTATTAATGGATATGGCTTTATGTTTGAAGTCATTTAGAAGGTTATGAAGTACCAGTTGGTTATTACAGGTGGCAAGGTTTTAGTTATACATGATAATGCAATGTCTTCATGCATTTGAGAGGCTATAATAGTGTTGTCAGTGTCGGTGGATTTGAGTAACATAACCTTTTTTCTTCTTTAGAAAACAAAAATTTGTAGAAAATATGATAACATATATATGTGTGCATCACACTTAGTACTAAGCCATTCCACCATAGACCAATGCATCATACTTAGACATAATAGAGACAACTTGGGACCTCAAAGGAAAAGATTTATGGTGTTGTTTTGTCAATTTCAAGGAAACCTTTAACATCATCTCAAGAGATAAACTATGGGAGAGGTTGGTAGAAATTGGGGTCCCAGAGAGTTGAAGGGTAACAATCCATTGACTATACAAATAGGTAAAGGTCAAAATTAAAACAAACAAGGGTGTGCTTGAAAACTTCAACACCAATATTGCAGTAAAGCAAGGTTGCCCTCTCTCCCCACACTTTTCGACCTCTATATAGACAAACTAGAACATTTGATAAACATGAAAGGGAGATCTGAATATAGCAAGGATTATAATTGGGATATGGCATTGAGTAAACAATGTGACACTTGTGGCAAAGAAATACACAACCTACAAGTCGGGGTGGCAAGTGCGGGAGGGGTCATTTTTTACCCCAGGGGACATATTGAGGTTAGATACACATGGAGCTTAGGCAAAGACACCAATAACCAAGCTGAAGAGTACACCCTTCTCCAAGGAGTCTTGTTGGCTATGGAGACACAGATTTAGATGTTCACCATATTAGGAGATTTAATTAACACAATTAGATTCCTAGTAAAAGGATCCATGTCGAAGGATGCCCATTTGGGCAACATAGTAAGAAAAATCAAACATGTTCTCACAACCATCCCCCAAGTCACTTTTCGACATATTATTTGGGTGAATAATGGTCTGATTGATTCTCGGGCCAACTTAGCCACGTTGGCATCAAAACGACTTATTAGTTTCAATGGGATATAGTCCCAACTCATCATCCCATAATCAATACAGATCACCTTAGATGTCATGCAATTTAAATCTGTGGTGCACCTAAGAGGGGTGTTAGACGTCAGGTCGCCATCTCATATCCTACTCATGCATGAGATTTTAAGGGGGGATTGGCACTATGTACTTCACACGTTCCCTCTCCATAGTCGTAGTGGGATAATGTAGGTGGAATGCAGTGAATTAGTTAGGATGAAGGTAAACCAACTCATGTGGGATGCAGTGGATGAGACAATTGCAACATTTGTAGGATTGTTCGTTCCGATTCATCACCTGATTGACATAATGATAGATCATGGTTGGTAGATTGGGTGTGAGAGCCCTCTATTTTTCCCCTGATAAATTATTTCATCATAAATTTGAATGCCTGATTCATTATCTCTTGACTACTAAGGCAAAACTTGGGTCTGGAAATTCTATTCGATTGGTTCAATTTTGCTCAAAATTCAGGGGTGTTAGCTAGGTCTAAGGGTCTGTGGTTATGCTCTGGGGGGGCTCAGCCCAAAGGGTCTTATGTTTCTCTTTCAGAGTGGTCTCACTCCTCTGGACCTTTGATGTCTGCATCTATCTAGAAATTTGGCTACCGATTATGCTTTACGCATTGTCCCTTCAGGTAATTTTGGAACACACCCATGACAAAGGCTCACTGATCAAAAGGAAACATCGTCAAAGTACATCTGGTATCTTGATTGGTGGAGTTGGAGCCTTAGTCTAAAGTCTCTCCTTTTGGTTAGGGCCTCGTGTCTTGGTGGCTCGACTAGTTTCTTTCATTTTCTCTGCAGACCCCCCCACTGGATGAGGCTAACCTCCGCTCATATGTCTCACAAAAAAGAATAGAGCTACAATGTCCTCTCATGAGCATGTAGATAATATGGACGACCTTTGGAAATCCTTGCAACATCTTCAAATTACAGTCCAATGCTTGTCCACACATGTAACATTCATTATGGAAATTTTCATTCGTCACAAAACTACCATGAAACAACAACACGATGAAGTAGATGCAATATGTTCCCAAGTGGAAGACTTGCAGGCCCAAATTGCATCGACACCTCTAGTTATGGAGACAGTTTCAACAGCTAATGGCTCCTCCCCTTTAGTAGAAATTCCACTCCCGTACATGATCCTTCCAACTCATGACATGGGAAAATAAGATATGGAACCTCCTTCTCACTCCAACCCTGGTACTTGATGTTTTTTAAAGTTGTTTTCTTCCTTGGCATATTTTTTAGAGTACACATAGTCAAATTTTGTAATGTAAATACTCATATCGGAGAACTGACTTATTTCAAGATAGATATGATTAGTTCTATGTTGGATAAGCAGTTATTTGCCTCACCATTGGGCACATTTTAAACACTTTGTAAAACTTTGCGCGCTTCAGCCACAACCCTTTTCTGATTAATATAAAATCCACCAATTATTGTTAAAATAAATAAATACACAACCTACAAGCACATCTTAAAGCCTTAGATACCTTTGCATAGAGGTTAGGATGTGCGTAAACATGGGGAAAACCAATGTAGTGAGGTTCTCGCTCAAAAAGAAAAGAAAAACGCAACACCAAATTCAATTTGGTGGAGAACTATTAGAAGTAACCTAAGACTATAAATACTTGGGGTTATATTTCAACAAAAACTTGAGTTGGGATATATGCACAAGGAAAATACTCTTGGGGTGAAAATATATCTTTCTACTCCAAATTAGATACAAGATAGTGAAGATATGGGATTGGCACATGTTGCATTCCCTATACCAAATCCTCATTACACCAATGTTCTTTCATTGTTGTGAAGTTTGGGGCCCAAGTGTACCCAAAAAAGCAAGTGGAAATTGTTGGAACATGTACGAAAACACCTAACAACAAACAACCTAAGAGTGAAAAACAACACCTAATATGAGATACTCCCTAGGGAATCAAGATTGTACCCAATATAGTTGAAATCTCTTAGAAAATTGATTTGATATATGCAATAAATGACATTTATAAACAATGAGAGGTTTCTAGCCAAAATCTCCAAAGGGGAGTTGCGAAGGCAAAGTAAATCATGAGACCTTGTGTGTAGAATTTGGCTTAAGGATTGAGGCATAGAAGAGGACATATGCACAACATATAAAAAAGAACTCAAAAACCATATTCAATAATGATACATTAAGGAGAAATGGAAGAAACACAATAATAAGAAACAACAACTCTACATAAAAAAAACTTCAACAAGCAGGGAGAAATGAAAATTCAAGACTATTTGAAAGTAAACACGCCATTATGTTAAAAACATGCAATGGCTTGGCTAAGAATCAACTCCCACAAGCCATAGTGTGAAATAGGAAGATGGGAGCAATGCAAGGAACTGTGGGAGGAGAGGTTGTGTAGGATACATGGGAAAGGTGAAGTTGAAACAAAACAACACTTCCTTATTTGTTGTAGTGTGTACTCGCACATCAGAGAAGTGTCCAAATGTCATACTGAGGACTGAGAATCTACATTCCAAGAAGACCAAATAGGTGCCACTACAAGACTAGTCGAGAGATAAATGCAGGCAATAAAAGGGTTGTTAAAGAAGAGTTTAACGAGGCAATCAACACCTATAACGAATCCTTAATTTTATGATATTTTTGTATTATAACTATGCACTAGTCATCACGGTGTCCTTCTTGTTTCCACTATTTTTTTTCAGTCATTTAAGGTAACTATTGGTGATTACATGTATGTTTTTTTTTTTTTCATTTGTTGTTTTGTAGCGCTCAATTTACAAGTCATGCAAGATGTAGCCACTTTTCTTTGTCCCATATGGCCTATGGTCTCATGGACAATGTGATGGAATATATCTATCTATCTTATTTTCTTCTTCTTACTTTTTTTTTCCTAGGTAATATATCTCGATGGAAATCACCCAAGCACTTCCCCTCATTCCAATGATAGTACACATGGTAAATCCTAGGTTCTTTAGGGAATAAGTCGAGGTCAACAACTCATGAATAGATCTATATCTCATCAATAATTGGCTCGCTAAGAGAAAGCATGTCACAAAGTGGGATTTGAACTTGAGTGGGGAGCGTAACAACTTTTTCTCACAACCACTCAATATACACCCAATTGACATCTATCTATCTATCTATATATCCAAGTTATTGTAGATAAATAGCACGTAATTATTATGAAGTCAAAAATTCCATACATAGTATATTAATGATTAATCATTGACACATCAACCATCTTGCACTTACAAACTTACAATTATACTTAGCCTCAGTCACACTCACTTAAGGGGGTTTTGAATGAAGCCTCCATGTAAATGCAAGCTTGATCAACTCAATGCTTGCTACTAGATTATAGGTGCATGCAACCTTATGAGCTTAAAAGAGAAGAAAGAGGTTTAGTTGCTAATTGAGTGCATACATGTGAATTAGGGTTTTCAAATATTAAATAGATTGGAAGAGTTCAAGAGGCTTTATAACGAGGAATTCAATGGTATAAATAAGTAAGGGAACGACCTCAAGTTGTAGGAGAACGTTGCATTGCCCATTTGAGAGTCTAAGTCATACAAGACCATCATACCAAGCATGGTTGACCTCATGCCATGGGTTTGATATACTGGTACAACATGTCTTTATACTAGAGAGACTCTTTGTTATGTGAACTATGGATTCACAATCGTGGCAGCCCAAGGAAACCCACAATACCCTTAGAACCAAGAGCTCAGGTAGAGCTTTAGGGGTTTGACTTGAAATGACTATGTAAGTAGCAAGTCCAAAATGGGTTTGGGTGGCCATGGATCCAAATTAAGGGATCCTAGGTGACCATGGATGCAACTAAGGCTTTGTGTCTCTGATTAGATCTATTAAGTTAGGGAATGCCCCAAATGGGTGCCCCAAGAGTCAAACTGGCGACCAAGGGTTAGATACTTGTGGGGGGAATGCATCGATTAAGGAACCCACATAAGCGCCAAACATCCCAAAGATGTCCCACATCTAAGCCAAGGTAAGGGGGACTCTAGGAAGGTTATCCATCACATTGGAGGAATGGTTGAGAGGTTTCATAACTTTGTTGGGTAGGACATGTATAAATACAACACAAGGGTGGACCACACAAGGAAAATCCTAGTGGGTAGGTGTATATGAGTACCCTTGTGTGAATTTCAAGCACTATATTTACAAAATAGTTGCTCTACAGAAGTTGTAATTTAACGGAAGTTTGAAGATCAAAACATTGTCTTGCATCCAAGTGTATGATGAATAAAATAGTGAAAAAGGAGAAACAACCATTCTATTTATTTTTCCTTCCTCTTGGCATCCCATGTGCTTACCCCAACTTGTGGAAAATACTCATGGACCCACGTTATTAAAAACACACAAAAAAATGATGTATTTTCTTCATCATGCGAGAGCATGGTAGGAGTGAGGGGAATGTGGTGGGAGCAAGAGTGTAAGTTTGAAGAAAAAACACATTGAAACAAAAGCTTCCAATATCCCTACCATGAACTACCTTAGATCAAGCTATTGTTACAATGCCTACAAATGTGTGTGTGTGTGTGTATTCATTATTTTATTAGATTAATTTACCTTTATACATATTTTACTTATTTTTATATATAAGTAGAATACCTTTAAAAAAGAGATGACCTCAACATTGCGTCTTTGAAATAATTCTATCGAATGTGCTTGTTAGTCCAAAAGAGAACCTTTGCAAAAATTTCAATGCGAGAATGAGCAAGTATAAGCACAATAATTGTGTGTTTCTAAGGAGGAAAAACAACTGCCTTATGTTACCAATTTGAGAAATGTATGCCTATGAATTGTCATAGACATGGATTTCAACCTTGCCCTTCCGTTTGAGTTACGTCACTCATCGTATAGTCATTCTATCGAGAGAAACAATGAGAAATATATGGGTAACAAAATTTAACCAATGTAGTGAGTCTATCTACTTTTGCTTAGTTGGACATGATCTACATAAGCATCGTATTTGACATTCCTAATGAAAACTACAAAACATGAACTATGATTTATTTGATGTTGTATTATCTTGTTTCTAGGTACCTTCTTTAATTTCGCCTAAAAACGTGTATATATTTTTTATTTTCATTGTTTTATTATTTCCCCCCCCCCCAAAAAAAAAAAAATTTCTATTTCAGTTGAAATTGAAGTACATTCCTTAGGCACATTGCACTTACATCAAGAGTTGGGAAGCAGTGAATCCATTACTATATCTTTTAGTGACCTATCAAAACTATAAAAAATTAAAATAGAAATCCAGAGCGCAAAGGTTGAAAGTGGTCTGTTACGTTTCCAAAAAAGTACATTCTCTTATAAAGATCATTGTTTGTCATAAAGTTCTTCAATAACCAGCTTGTTGAGACCGAGGAGCGGAGCATCTTTAAAAACTGAATCAACAACATAATTGAGTTTCTGAAAAAATGAGTAAAGTTGATTTGTCGAAATTGGCTGATATATGTCTCAATTGATGAGCAATTTGCAAAAGGCCCATATTTGACACCTAGACCCAGTTGCTCATCAATTTGATAGTTAGCTAAGAGTCTTTATATACCTACAATTCAAGAAAGTTTTTGTCCATTGTGCATTTAAGGAGGGCATACAAAGCTTTAAACTCGCCTTGATTGTTTGATCCCAGTCCCAAGTTTTCTTTGCCTATAAAGAAATGGGAGTCTGAAACATGCAATAGAAATCCCAAACCATATATGTGATCATGTCCTTGACAGGTGGCATCTAGAAAACCCCAATGGACATCCTTATTGATAGTTGGCATGTTTTCCACACGAGTCTTTTCCGGTTTAGTGAGGGCTTGTACAGGGTGAGCAAAATGATTGTTTGTTGAGATACTTTGAAGGAAGGGTATTCTTTGTCTTAAAAAAGAATGGCATTACGAGCCAACCAGATTCCCCAAGCAACCGTAATTGGTAATATTTTTATGGCTTCAATAGGCTTCGAGCATAATATACAAAAACATACTACCAAGGAGTCCCTATCCCATAACTATTCCATGTTTAGTTGGCCTTCTATTTCACGCCATACTTGGCGAGTAAAGGGACAATCCATAAATATATGAAAATTATTCTCATCATTTCTCTTACACAAATAGCATATGCATGACCCCATGTTGTTTCACATTTGTAATCTATCCTAGGTCAAGACCCTTCCTTTAGGCACAAGCCATAAAAAAAAACCTTTCATTGGGCCTTTTATCTTTCACAACTTTTTGTACCACCAATGAATTGTTGTTCCCCCCAAATTCTAGAGTGCAAAGTATCCCAATTTGGTCGAATAGTGCTCCCTTGAATAGTTATAGGACCATGCAAGCTCATCCTCAGAATCTGATAAACGAATATGAGCCTTTTTTAAGTCATCTATACACTGAGTGGCGTTGCCAAACTTCTTCGAAATCTAAGTCCTTCGCTTGTCATTATTTTATTATATTAATTTACCTTTATAAATATTTTACACACTTGCGTGCGCAAACACACGCACATACATACATATATAGTACCTTTAAAAAAGAGATAACCTCAACATTATGTCTTTGAAATAACTATATTGAATGTGCTTGTTCGCCCAAAAGAGAAACTTTGCAAAACTTTCAATGCGAGAACGAGTGAGGATAAGCCCAATATTTTTTTGTTTTTGAGGAGTTACCAATTTTAGAAATTTACACCTATGAATTGTTATAGACACGACTTTCAACCTTGTCCTTTAGTTTAGTTACGTCACTTGGATTATAGTCATTCTATCGATAGAAACAACGAGAAATATATGGGTAACAAAATTTAAGTATTGTAGTGGGTCTATCTACTTTTGCTTAGTTGGTCTTGATTCACATAAGCATCGTATTTGACATTCCCAATGAAAAGTGTAAAACATGAACTATGATTTATTTGATGTTGCATTATCTTGTTTTCAAGTACCTTTTTTAATTTCACTTAAACCTCACCCATGATCAATGATCTCCATTGTAGCATCTTTTAACGCTCATGTCCTTACAAGCTTGCACTATATTGAGGTTTTTATTATTTCAACTAGGTCATGTTCTATTCCAAGTATTGTGTTATAGATTTAATGGCACCTTAATTCCAAGCCTAAAATCTTTAAGTTTCAAATTTTAATGGCCACAGTCTTTTCTCTTTTGAGTAGATGCATTACTGTTTCTTTGTTTTACTATTCATATGTCCATTTTGGTCCTCTTCCTAAAGCTAAATGAAATTTTGAAATTTGTTTGAGTGCCAAAGTAATCTGGTTTCCTCATCGATTGGGCCAAACTCCATACTTTTTAAGTTTCCATGACAAATTGATCGATGAGTAAAGTTCATTTTTTGGATAAGCATTGGCCCAAACAGTTAAACCTATCATGATGGCCTAAGGAGATCTTGTTAAGACACAAAAGTTGGCATCTTCTTCAATTAAAATGTTTTCTTGATAGGGTCAAACCTATCAACTACCTAAAGTGTTATTTCCATGTCTCCTCGATACCTCAACTAAAGGGAGTAAGGTTTGATTTTGGGCAAGTATTGGCCCAATTGAGTCAAACCCATCGAGTTAGTTAAGACAATTATATGCAAGTTTAGGTCGATAGCTCGATACCTAATTAAAACATTTTAATCCAAAGTTTAAGCCTTTGGTCTACACAAGCAAATCCATAAAGTCTAAGTTGTTTCCCTTTTTAAGGACCCTCACCTTTGAAATACCCTTCTACCCCAATGTCTTAATGGTCGATCTTTAATTGTGCCAACATGGACGATGGGTGAAAAAAATGAATAATAATGAAGACCATCCCCAACTATCATTGTACATGTGGCCTGAATGGTTATATCAAATTGTCATACGACAATATTACTTTAGGAGTTTGTACAAGTGAGTGTGTCACCTTAAAATGCACCAATCCTAACATCCTACATGCAACTGAACTACCAATGCAAATTTCAATATGAGTGAGATATATATCTTCATTCAATTCTAATTCCCAAATAAATTTTTCCTTAAAGGTTTATTCCTTCACAACTCACATTATTCATTACTCCAACCTTCCAACATTAAACACAAAAAATCTACCTTTCGCACTAAGTCCACAAAGCACACTTTCACCATTTACTTAATCATATTCTTGAAAAAAAACATAATCGCTTTGTTTTTATGTTGTTGTTACTCTCAAAACCCACCATTATTCTTGCTTCTTTTTTCTAAATTGAACCGTCCACAATTATAGCAATGCCCCCAAAGGCTTAGCTCAAGCTCCATGTGGATGACACTCGAAACACTTAAAAGACCCCATTCTCTTCATTATAGGATAAGTTCAAAGAACTGTCAAAAGAGGAGAACAACAAAGAGTGAATGTGGGCATTGGAGATAGTTCCAGTACTTGTCATTTTCAAAATTCTTTTTTATTATATACGTAATATTAAATAAGACATGTAAATAAACTTAAAGGTCACGACCATTTGGTGTGACCCATCTCTTTAAGCATTATAAAAACACATTTCATTATTAGTACCTGCACAAGGTACTCTAGTAATCGATTGATGTCAAAGTTATATTGATTCGTTTCATGTTTGTATTTTATCCAAAGTTTTCTTAAATTTCAATTAAATTTCTTTTATAAAATATATGTTCTTTATCTTTTTATTTTCGTAAAATTAATTTGTGATTGGTTTAAACACCTTTGAGTTGACATAATTGCCTTGGTGTGTTTGCAATATTTTACAGTATTTGTCAATCTTAAAAATTAATTTTTTTAATATAAATTTACATTGGCCACCCTTCTATCTCATACTCTCCACCACAGGGCACTTTGTAGTTAAGGTATCAGTTCTTTGACCACTCTGCAGTCGAGGTATCAAGTCTCTGGCCACTCTGCAGTCGATGCATCTCTGCAATCCAGGTGTCCATTGCATCAAGGGAATATCGTGCAAACATTCTGCAGTTTGCATGAACATTCATTCTAGAATCAAATCTATAAGTTTAGGTTCAAAGCATACATGAGAAATACTAGCTCCAGTAAATAACAATGCAACAAAAGGTAACTGATGTTTTCCTACTGATTTCGGATTTCAGATTTCTCCAGCTGCAACCGTAGTAGGTTCCTCGCTAATCCATCTGGCAACTTTAGGGTCATCTTCTTCTTTTGTAGCCTCACGTCGAGACCCCTAGCTGATGATGCTCTTACAAGAAACAAGTAGGTCTACTTGGCTTCAAATGTTTGTGCGGAAATAGTCTTTGAGTTGCTCACTGATATGTTGAGAAAGACAATTAATTCTTTGATTTCAAGGCCACAAACTGACATCTTGATGCAGGAGCATAAGTTCACAGCGCTAGAAGATCTATGGTTGTTGCAAGTCAAAGGCAAATTTTAGAGAGAGTGGGTGCTCTTTAATTTTCTTGTTGTATTTAGTTCAAATTGAATAAATGATCAAAGGATCTCGAATCCTAACAATGTAATAGCTGTAGGAGAAGTTGAGATTACCATCAGAAATTGCAGGATCTGAGTGGATTCGATCCAGACTTTGTGGATCTGAAAACCTACGTTTTGAATTGTATTTAGGCAAACTAAACCGATTGGTAAAGAGATGAGAGGGCACGAGAGAGAGTGCACGGATTAGTTGTAGAGGAGAAAATTAGAACTCATTAATAAAAATCCCCATCTATTTTGCAACATTCTTGTATGTGAGAATCCTCTTCATCTGTGTATGAATTGTTGGAATATATAAACGACCTGGCAATATTGTCTAAAGACCCTTGGAATCGAA
>ML821024.1:14908-56771 GCA_009831015.1 Picea engelmannii | reverse complement strand
TCAACAATATACAACATATGGACAGTAAAAGTAAAGACCATCAGTCACACATAAAGTACACACAGAGATAGATTTTCACGAGGAAACCCATAAAGGGAGAAAACCTCTTCTTCTTCGAAATGATAGGCAGTCTTTTTCAGTTCGGTACATCATTTACAATTGAGCACCAACTCAATGTGAGGCTGCTACCTCTATTTTACAAGCTGCAACTTGTTTGAGAGCACCAACTCTCCGGTTTCTCTAGCACCCACTAGAAGGAAGCACCAACTCCCTGTATATTCCAACACCAACTGGATGGAAGCACCAACTTCCTGATTGTTTCAACACCAACTGGATGGAAGCACCAACTTCTAGTTACACAGGCTCCAACCTGTATAACAGAGAACACTTGTTCTCCCTAGCACCACCCTGCCACCCTTGTTTCTCTGGCTGCAACCAGATGGAAGCTACAACTCCCTGTATTCAAGCACCCACTTGAACCTCTGAGGACAACAGTCCTCCCGAGCACCTCCCTACCTCCCTAAAATATCAAAATAATGAATACACAGAAAATCAATTCATACCTTCCTTTCTTTGTTCTGTAAGTCTGATCTGTTCTGCTATTCTGCTCTTTATTTTCTCTTCCTCTGATATTATGCTTTGCATTCCATTTCACTCTGCACATCTGCTTCCTTTCCTACCACACATCCTCTTTTGTATTCTACCTTACTGTTTCCCTCATTTCCTCCTCAGAACAGCTAGCCGGACACAGTCTGTTTCGTCTTCTTTTATACACACAGGCACAACGTTTCAACTTCCCAACTCCTTGGGCAAAATGACGACAACTGTCCAGCCAATCGAAACGCCAACTGATCGACAACTAATGTGCGATCATGAGTCTTTTTTACTAACGGATTTGTAACTGAAAGTGTTAAGTGTGTGTGGAAGAACAATAACCCTCCGATCACATTCAAACCTTATCCGCACCGTTGGATGATCTTTATCATGCTTTGCCTTTAAATCGGGTTTCGACATTTTGACATTCCTTTGCCCAAGTTTCTCAACACTTTCACATCGCGATCTACGAAACTCCGAAATGGAGCTTATCTGGGCTGACTCCTTCTCTTCCCGTGACCAAGAGCTGTGACCACAGTTTTATGCGAAAGGGGCTTTCGCAATTTCGCATATTGCGAATTCGTAATAGAGATTAGATCAACGGTCCAGGTCAGATCTTGTCTCAACGGTCGCGATTGAATCGCAATATCGCGTATCGTGATTTTGGAAGTCTCGTTGCATTTGTTCACTTTCCATTCCATGTTGCGATCCCTGAAATTTCGACACGGTTTAGAATCAACGGTCTAGATCAAAGCCTGATCTGACGGCTCAGATTACATCACGATTTCGCACATCGCGAAATCGACACTCCTGATGTCAAGTGACTTTGTCATTTCTAAGTTCCGATCCCCAATGCCGATGCACCCCTTTCCACGCACTAGCCCTGCTGGCTATAGGCCTTGGCCCATATGACCGTCAACACATGACCTCAGTCAAACCTCTCATCGGGGTTTCGGCATTTTCTATGTCACCATGCATATGCCTACGGAATTCCTGATCCTCTGATCCCCGATTCTCCGATGAAGGAAATCAACGGTCCAGATCTCATTCTTGCTTTAACGGCTACGATCAAATCGTGAAATCGAATATCACGATTTCAGGGTTTTCATTGTCAAGTGAATTTGACATTTCAAAGTCCCGATCCCCGATTCTCCGATGAAGAAAATCAACGGTCCAGATCTCATTCTTGCTTTAACGGCTGCGATTAAATCGCGAAATCGCATATCGCAATTCTGGGGTTTTCGTTGTCAAGTGAATTGGACATTTCAAAGTCTCGATCCCCGATTCTCCGATGAAGCCTCCCGTCGAGCTTCTCCCGGTGGCGTCCGATCGCTGCCACGCTTATCTCCCTCGCAGCTTCTGCAGATCTGACGACTCAGATCCTCTCTCCGACAAGGGCTGTAAACTATGGTCCAGATTCATTTTGGATTCAACAGTTACGATTGAACCGTGATCTTGTTGCAATCTGACTGATACAAACCCATCAATGACAACAACCATTCGCTGTCTGCAAATTTGCCATCAATGACAAAACCTATCAACACGCATTCGCTGCTTGTTCAATATTTGCCAACAAACCTCAGGAAAGCTCATTAGAGATACCATTGAACCTTCATCAGCAGAAGTGCAAGGAGTGCACAAGAAGAACTATGTGTTGAGTTCAGAGAGAAATAGAGTCGTTGAGAACTTTGTAGAGCTCTACCAGGTGGGCATCGAGCGGGTGCAAGTGTGCATAGAGGGAACTCTTTGTCGATTTCATGGAGAAGAGTATCAAAGGAAGATACTCATAGATTTGTTTAACACTCTGTAGAAAATGCTCAACAAGGTGTGTTTTGAGTGAGAGGTTGCCAGGAGGGCACGAAGTTTTTCCTTTGAAAGGAAATAAAAGGGTGGAGACCCTTATGAGACTGAGTAAATCAAAAAGTTCAGAAGAGATAATGCAAGGAGTGCATAGGAGACAGACTTATTCCAAGTCCTAAAGCTCAAAAGAGATAACACGTTTAAGAGCGCAAGCAAGACCTAAGACAATAAGGTTCGTAAGGTGAAAGATCAAAGGCCGGAGCCTTTGAACACTGACAAAATCTTCCAAGTTGGAAGGAGTCAAAGGCTTAGGAGGAGGAGTGACAACAGTTGTCATATCGGTTGTGGGAAGGAGCCTGGATAGTTAGATCTACGTCCAGTGAACAAAGGAGATCCCAGAGGAGAAAAACAGATCCCATCCGTTGGATCTAAGGTAAAGTGCATGAAATTTAACCCTTGTGTGCATAGGAGAGTGGATTGGTCAAAGTACCGAAGTCCCAAAGTGATCAAGGACCATCCATCATCAAGGAGGGCAGGTGGCATGAGATCCACAACTCTGGGAGTCTGTGGAAAAGGAGAGATTAGAATCGTCGAAGACCCAAAGTGGGTCTTGGTCGTTGATTGCTAGGGGGATACGTGTCAGCAGATCGGAGTCTTTGGGTGAAAGCACTATGGGAGAAATGAGTGCATGGGAGTTTGAGACTCCTGAAGCCTGAAGAAATGAAGGGCTGAAGCACCGAATCCCGAAGGAGCTGAAGCACCGAATCCTGAAGGAGCGAAGGGTCGAAAGCCGAAGATCCGAAAGAGAAATCTGGACTGTCAGATCCAGAAAGGGTACGTGGCGACGGACCATGAACTCCGGGAGAAAAGTGAAGGAGAAGTTTGAGATTTGAGATCGTTGAAGCCCGAACAGTCGAAGCAGCTGGGAGCCATTTATCTGGGTTGGACACGTGTCACTAGATCGTGAACTTCAGAGAATCGTACTCTGGGGTTTTCATAAAGTTGTGTTTCAGAATGTCCCGAAGTGGCCAAGCCTGAAATGTCTAAGGGAGTTGATCCGAAGGAAGGAACGTGGATCATTGATCTTCTAAGAGACACATGGAGGATGAAGATTCACTTCGTTGGACAACTATTGGATAAAGGAGGATAGATGTCAGAGGATCCGACACTCCGTAGATTGGTGGTTGTTGAGATTTGAGAATCCCAAAGGCCGAAGTCCTAAAGCGAATGACATCCATTGATTTTAAAGTGGACACGTAGCGCCAGATCTAGAAATCAGGGTACAAAACATTGCAGAGGAATGCAGAGGTTGAAAGCGCCGAAGTCCTGAAGGATATTTCGATCGTTGATCGAGGAGGAGGTCGAAGGACCATTGATCTGGTCTTGGTTGGGAAGAGTTGAAGTCCCAAAGAGAATCAGAGCCGTTGATTTGGAGAGGACGCGTGGCAGAAGATCTGTCACTCCGAAAAGATTCACTCCAGAGATTTGTGTTTGTGGAGAGCGGATATAGACCATTGATCAGAGTAGACATGTGGCATCTGAGCTATAACTCCTGGTACAAAGCACTCTGGGAGAAAGGTGTGTTTGAAGGAGCAAGAACTCTCGAAGGCCGAAGAGCCGAAGTTTATCAGAACCGTTCGTTTGTTGAGGACATGTGTCAGCAGATATTTCACTCCGGAAGATAGCTGTCGAGGAGGAAGCGAGAGTTGAGAACTGAAACTCCCGAAGGCCGAAAATCTGGAATCAGCTGTAGCTGTTGATTTGGAATGGAGCTATGTGTCGACAGATCATGGAGATCTGGGATCGTGCGTGGAAGGAGGAAAAAAGGCAGGAAAGGAAAGTATATAGAAACCGTTGATCACAGATCATCGCCAAAAGCAAGAGATTGACGGTAGAGAAGAATTGTAGGGCCAGGACATGCTCAGATGTTAATTTTCCTTGAGTGGGCCGCAATTGGAACCACGGTATTTCCAAGGGCATATGTGGTGCTTTGTAGTGAATTGCGGGATGAAAAGTGGGTTGGTCTAAAACCACCCTTGGACAAGCCCGCAATCACACATTTCCATGATGTCATAGCCTAGGGTCATATAAAGGAAGGGGTTAGCGCTTGAAACTTGGTGTTTTGGAAGCACGCAGGAATGGCCCGTGAGTCTGTCAGGACTTGCACACAAAAGGAAAGGGGACCTGTGTAAGATTAATAGAGGTCTAGAAAAGGTCCGGAGAGTCAATTCGACTCAGCATATTGAAATATCCTACACCGGGAGGTCGCAGAACCCCAGGACGGTAGGGGGGATGCATACGACGCATCTCATGTGAGAGATCCCATGAAGGACATACCCACAAATGTCGATGGTTTCTCTAAATATACACCATTACAAGGGGTTAATTTGTGGAAATTATTCTTTAATTTGACCCCGCGCAGAGTGATCTGTGAATGGGGCCAACGTTGATTTTTTTTCCAGTGGATGCTTGTATGCACTAAAATTTGACATGGTTGTAGTAGATGCACGCATTGATAGTATGTGAGGGTTTTGAGACAAAGGGGTGACCTTATTGCACATCATTTCTTATTTTTAGGCTAATATCTTCAAACTTTGGCCAAAGTCGTGTCACCAAACTCTTCCAAGTCCAATTTATGTAATTATTCTACAATGTAAATTTCAAAATGCTAGAAGAACCTAATGGTTTTAAGGCAACTTAGAAATTTCACCTCTTTAACTAGAGGATTTTCAAATCTTAACCTTCTGAATTTTCTCAGATTTAAAGCAAGTAAGATTGAAATTAATTACTCTCTTGTAAATGTGTAAGGAATTGAAATAATAATGTGATATGACTCAAAATATGGGAAATCAATTTTGATATTTGGATTCATTGTATATTATTTAATATGGGACATTTTATTCTAAAAGGGGCATTGAAGGAGACTGCCACAAGGAAAGGTGAGGGGATATGGGTTACCATGTACATTATGGGCTTTTACCATGTGGAGCACATGAACGGTTTACCATGTACATGAGGTTCATGTGAGCAATCTTCATTGTGTTGCAAGAAGAAACCACACGATTACCTCCATATTTGAGTGAGCCATGTTGGTGTATCCTTCATTGGATGGAATTCCACATTTGTAATAGATAAGTCCCTTGTACTTTCATTTCTATTTAAATGAATATTAAAGAAGGAAACCTTCTTCAATTAAATGACTAAATTGGATATCTATTCATTGTTATGTTATGATTTTGTAATGGACTAAGTTCTTTGATATTGTATTGCTACCATTATGTATTTTTTATGCTAAAAATATCATCAAATTAATAATATATATATATGTATGTTTTCTCTTTCCTTGCAAAATAACTATATGTAAAGCATGAATTAATAAAATATTCTAAACTAGGGAAAATGTTCCCTTACATTTGGATATTTAGTATATGAACTAGTTTGGTTCATTGTACATTTATGTGGCTATTGTCAATGCCATGCACCTTATAAATACTTTTTTGGACCTAAAACACACTCTGTTTAGGATTAAACATTTAAGAAACTCAAGCTCAAATTTTAGGGCATGTTTTCAAATCTTTAAATTTCCCAAAAACATTTACATGCATTTCGTGATGTGTTTCCACATTTTGTCTTGTTTCCAAGCTAAAAATGATTTTTTTTTTTTTTTTTTTGGGGGGGGGGCGTTCCCTACAACTTAGGCCTTATTAACCCCAAATTTCTCCCAAGAAAAATCCAAGTGTTAAACTTAGCAATGTTAATCCCTAACCCTGCACATGAATAAAAGGCAATGTTAGAAGCATATTTTAGGGACAGTTTTCAGAGTGTATCTCCCTAGAAAAGAGTATTTTCATGAAATAATTTTGGGTACACTTCCTTCAAAGGAAGATTATTACCCATTGAAATATCCAATGAGACAAGATTATTGTTGTTTTCACAACCATTTCAAATTTTTGAGGGAAACATTAAACTTGTGTTGAATACGAGAAGCATCTACAAGGACAAAAGGTACACTTGCAACATAGATATAAATAATTTTTGGGAAGCAAAGAGGAAACTAGTTTGAGTTTGTTTCATATGGTAGCATTGAGGGTTCATTTCCTAGGATTATGGGTAGTTTTAAAGGCCTTATGTTTGAGGAGTGAACCTATTCCCAATAGAGGGTGGATTTCCAAAGACTTTTCTAAATACATAATAAGAAGAAGGGCAATCAAGCTTATATGTTGTAACTAAAACTATTATATGCAAAGATACAGAAATAAGTTAATGTGGATTAGGGTGCATGTGTTCTTAACATATTTAGGGCATATTATTCCCCCCTTTTCACATTAATTATTACAATTGCAGGATGTAGATTTCAAGGACGAATGAAATAAGATTTGGTTGTTGATTTGACAACATTTAATAGTGATATATGGAGCCCATTTCATGGTAGTAGTTGCACTCTTTGACAATGAAGTGATGTTGATTTCAAGGGAATTGGTAGTAATCATGACAATGAGAGGGAATTGCTCCAAGGGATATTTTTTTCCCTATTTCATGTGTAGGATGGTAGCATATTTTTATGAACAATTACACTTATTATGACATCTATCATGGTCGTTGATTTGACAACAATAGGACATCGTTGTCAAGGAGAGAAGTCCAACTTTTTACTCAATAGATTAAATGCAACATGATATATTGATGAGTAGTACATTTTGAATATTTGTGGTGAAACCCCATTACTTTTAAATTTGAATGACGAACGACTTAGATTTGTGGTGAGAAGAAGCAATGGTATTAAAGACAAACAAGGTCTAATTTCTCACTTGAAAAATCCACTATGAGGGATATAACAACATGGATCACTGATAAAGCCATGGAATCCACCTAAATATGCATGCAAATAAGATGATGGTCAATTAACTCGATGGTTGCAACAGATATATTTAATGAAGGAAATCATGTAGTATTTGTTTGACACACTCAACAAGATTGAAGGAGGTCAACAATGTGAGGATTTGAAGCATAACTCATTGTATATGAATATTTGAATGAACCTAATAATCAATACCATTCTTTGTGATGAAATTCCTTCAAGAAGAGCATCCCCTAGAGATCATGCTACAAGAGGGATGACATCTTGATTCAACAATAATTTCTCAATTCAATCCCATTGTAGTCTCTACTTTTGAAATTGATCATTACCTAGAGTTGGGATGTTAAATTGACCCTATTAAACATTATATGGAGGATATATTTTAGATCTAGACATAGAGGATCAATCTTGGTCTTCATCTTTTGTCTTTGACCCATAATTATCTAGGTCATTATTTGCAAATGGCCATAGGTTTGCCCCATCTAATTCTTTGCCCCGTCTATGAAGGTATGCATACCCTACCCCCTCTGTATTTGAACCTATGACCTCCATGGAGTATACACATGTTCTTAACCATTATGCCCACTATATAATATTTATTAATTATTATAATATATTTATTATTTTATTATATAATATGATGATGACGATGATCTAATTTTAAGGTCACGACCAAGCCAGACACCAAATTGGTGTATGAGACCCCCTTGTTTGTGGGACAAGGGACCCCCTTCACGCGACGATTTGGCTGCTAATTTCTACAGAGGTATACATACCCTACCCCCCTCTAGATTTGAGCTTGTGAAATCTTACGAGGAAACAGATGTTATTAACAATAGTTTATTAAATATTTAATATATGTAAATTATATAAAATATAATTTATATAATATATAATATATAAAATATATACAAACAAAAATACAATTCGTAATCCCTCACCCGCACACGCATAACCTCCCCATTGTTTGAATTCCTAATTCCCCATTATTTGAATTACCTCACCTCCCCACGACTGAGTGCCCTTGCTGGTGTGATAGAGGAGAATAACCTCACCTCTCTACGACTAAGAGCACCCTTGCTGGAGAGAGCTCCCAATAGACAACGACATCACTAGCCCTTATTGGAGCGACAAAGGAGGAGCGACTGAGAGTGCCCTTGCTGGAGCGACATAGTAGTTGACAAAGGAGACCCCACCTTGACTAGGAATGATTCCAAAATCGGTAAGTTCTTAAAATCCTTTAAAACCCCAAATCAGGAATTAAATCTCCTCCTTTTAAATCTCGTCCAAGGTTCTGTTAATCCTGTTAACCAATTTGAGAAAGATAATTTCTTCTGGCAGCCCTAAACATTTACTCCATTGGCCATCCACTTGCTCAACTGGAGGTTAAGATGCTTGGATTGCTATGACCTTTATTTCCAAGAACCCAAGACCGATGATTTTGGATAATAGGGGCAGTGGATTTGCATAAACATCAAATGGAAGATCCTATGATCTCAAGAATTGGAGTGGCTGAGCTTTTAATGATGCTAGATTGCAAGTGTTTTTTGTGCAAAATCAATTTCCACCATTGCCTTCCTTTGGATACCAGTCTCCATAGAATTCTGGCTCCCAATTCTAGGTTCACGAGCAAGGTATATTTTGCATCTAATCCTCCTCTCTCCTATGCCACACTCACTATATTCCAATTTAAAAGATGATATTTTTGGTTTTTGTATTCCCCTCTTACCATAAAAATTTATGGTTATATCTCCCAATATGTTGTATGATTCTAATTGATGCTAGCAAAGAATATCCTTAAGAAAAAAGTAGGCTCGATAGAACATACTTTATCAAAATCACACTATCTACTAGATTTAACCACTATGAGCTCCATTGTTGCATCTTGTTTTTTATTTTTTTGAAGAATAACTTTATAGTCATCTACCTCTTGGAACTTGGAAACTATAGGCATTCCAAAATATTTGAACATACCATTGAGGCACCATTGGGAACTCTAGAATTATACCTATATTTTGCAACAACCTTGGAGAAGAATTCCAACCATACCTTCTTTTTTCTCCTTATTGATCTTTCCTCCTAACACATCCATGAAATGATTTAAGACATGCTTGAATTGGTAAGTTATAGTGACAAAAACACCCCCCATAAGCAATGTGTCATCATCAAGCTAAGAGTGGCTTGATTATTTGGCTCCATGGGCAATCAATATACCCTTCAAGTTTCCAAAAATTCTCTCTTTCTCCAACCTTCTGCTCAAAGAGTCAGCCATGAGAATGTATAAGAGTGGAGGCAAAGGGAGGCCTTGTCTCATCCCTCTCTTACTCTAAAAAAAGAAGGTCAACCTACCATCTACCTATGATTTTATCCATAGGAATCCAATGCATGCTTTAAACTAATGAATACAAGTTTTTGTAAAGGAGTCAACAAAATTGATTAATATAACTGATTGAAAACATTAGCCATGAGTATTTTTATGATAATCCCCTTTTCACTATTGCTTCTACTAGAGTGAATAACCTCTTGAACTAGAAGGATTTTTTCAATGATCTATCTTTTTTGCATGAAGTCACCTTGATTTTCATAAATTAAATTCGGGAGAATCATGTTCGGTTTATTTGCTAAGATCTTTATCAAAAAAATTCAGGAGGAATTACTTAGGTAGATGGGCCAAAATCTAGTGAATGAGGATGAATTGTTTTCTTTTGGAATAAGAGACAAAAATGAAGAGCGTGTTCCCCCTCCCAACTTAGGTTTCTTTCTAGACCAATTCAACATTTGAAACGAGTCATGCTTGATGATACTCCAACAAACATGATAGAAATGGATTGAGAACCCATCAAATCTTGGTGCTTTATTTCGCTCTAAGTCCCAATTTCCAAATCCCATTTATCACTTCCTCCTCGATTTTCCTGAATAGATTTTTGTTATGCCTATTGATATTTGGACAACATAGGGAAGACATTCTCCTAGATTAATAATTAATAATATAATTATTGATTATTGAATAATAAATATAATACATAATAATAATAATAATAGTTATTTATTATCCAAGGGCCGCATCCCTTCATGGATGGTCACGATATGTTCTCTATATATGGAACACTCATCATTGTAATAGTACATCTATCTTATATCATCTCATATATAAAAAAACAACATGGTATCAGAGCAGGACTGGGCTTGAGTCCCTCACAGGAGAGCCCATGAAAATGAGAGAGATAGAAGACAAGCTCTATGCATTCTGGGAATATTTGCAAACTGTGCTTCAAATCAAGGGAATAATTCTGCAGAATGAAGAAAGGTTTATTTAATGATGATTTTTGCAGAGAAATGGAGGGCTATGAGCAAGCACCCACTTGAAATCCAGGCAGGGATAACCATTTCTAATCAACTGGGTTTGCAGAGTACTGAAAATAGTGTAATGGGTAGCAAGCAGGGGTAGGAAAATTAGTCTTAACGAGCGAATATGCATAGGAAGTATCATCCTCATATTCCTTCATGTCCTATATGATTATTAGACTATTAATTAACGGGAAGAGGGAGAAATATTGTGGCTCTCGTTGTTGTTTGACGAAGAAATGAGAGGCGAAAGATTCTAGTTAAAATCCTTAGATCTCCATTTTTCACTACCGTTTGGATCCGCTGGTGGTGTCGGTGGTTGTCAGCTAGTGTGTTGCCCCGCCTCTGCCGAGTGCCGACTCGGTTCCTTGGGAGGATTTTCGTATGTGGAGGGTATCTTAGAATGATAGAGGACGATTCAGTGGATGACTATCTAATTGCACGTTACAAACATATCTCTAATATTTAATTATATTTGGAGAGAGTGGTTTACGATCTTTTTGGTAAGAGCACTACTAGTTATAGTTTCGAGGAAAAATTTTGGGAGCTCTAGAGATGATCCATGTAGCTTATCCTTGCATGTGAATAATGCATTTGAGAAGTAGTAGTGGTCGTTGGCAATGCTAATAATGTCGGAGTCCATATTATTGACTTCGATGTAATGGAGTGCATGCAATGGCCACCATTAATGGAGTCCCTGAGGAAGAATGGATGTAACTGGTCACTTGAGAATTACAATAATCAAAGGGACTGACGAGGATGAGGACAAGTATGCAAGATCTCTAGGGATCCCATTTGGAAGGCCTGAAAGATTCCTTACCCCAGGAGGGGGAGCTTGTAGTAGTGAACTGCATATGGAAATTGGAAATCTGTGAAATAAATCACATTATTGGAAATCCTTATCGCTGCAAGCCACCTGAATTCAATGGCCTTTATGCTCTCTATGGGTCTACATGTCGTCGAGAGAGGATGCCAACTTTTTAGAGAGATTATGTCATTGTCTGGACTCTGGAAGAGCCATGCACCATTTTTAATTCCCTTGAAGTTGGACTGCTGAAGCATGGGCTTGCAAGAGCGATGGTGGAATGCATATTCTTAGGGCCAATGATGTCTAGGAGAGTTATGAGTAATGGTTGAGGCAACGTTATGAGACATTCTCCTTGAAGGTCATGTGTGGACTAGTAGGAGGGAATGTGGACTTCATACTAACGTGCCTCGAAGAATCAGATGAAGGAACCAAGACATTGGTTTCACGAGGAAACCTCGATATGTCTTGGGGGACATTAGTTCTAGGAGGGAACCTCGATGTGTCCTAGACTAGACATTGGTTCCATAAGGGAACCTTGATATGTCTTAGACATGTGTTCCATGAGGGAACCATGATATGTCTAGTATGAACAAAGTTCATGACTGAAGCCTGAGGTTGGACACTACGAGATATTTGGGTATCCTTTATACATTCATGTACCCATGGAGAAAAGGACCAAGCTAGACCCTTCAAATAGAAAGGGTAAATTTGTGGGGTACAATGAGTCTTCGAAGGCTTACCAAATCTACATCCCTCATCAGAGATAGATTGAGGTGAGCATGGATGTTACCTTTGAGGAGGAGGTAGCTTCATGAGATCTAGAGGATCTCACATGGATATTGATAGTAAGAGACAAGAAGAGTGTTAGAATATAGAAGATTGTGCTCGTTTTACCATAGACGATACCCTTGTCACCCAACCATAGGTCGAAGCCACCCTCCAAGCACCTTGACCTTGATAGAGAAGAGTATCCTGGTAGAAATCCAATAGCCAAGAGAGGCTAATGCACCAAGAAAGAATAGAAACCAAACTGATCAGATATTCCCTCCCAGAAGCCGGCGCACACTTTCCCAGAGACTTGCGCACAAAACTACCACTACAACTGCGCAGATCTAGCTCTCTCTGCAACTGCTGAGATGATGAATAATGAGAACTGGCACCTTGTATTTATAGTAGTATAGTAGGCTTTATTGGGGCCGAATTCTCCTTCTAGGCACTAATAAATTCATAATAATTATATTTCTGCAGCCGACAACTTATCTAGGGTTTCCTTTACTTCTTTACTTCCGTCTAGAATATTCTAATCTCGTCATAGGTCACAATAGAGGTTCATACCTCCCGAAGCTACCATAATATTAACACTCCCTCCTAGTTATGGAGGTATGGTCTTGAGAACAACAGACCATTCAACTAGTAGCAACATGAGCACCGTCATTATTATCCAACTGAATAATCTTCTATGACAACTGGTACAATATCAATTGATAGAACACACCTGTGTTTATTCAAGGTAGTATGCAACTACTCAAACTGTGACACATAGTCACAAACAATGGAACAAATCCACCACAATAGTGTATTTCTACTGTCTAGAGATAGGCAGTCTCCATAACAATCATCTGATGCCAACCTGCATAGAAAAATATTATTAAAATAAACTGAATCATCTGGGCCAATCTTTCACTCATGTTTGTGAGATATGAAAGAATATTTGCCCTCAATATAGAACATCAATGATGGGCTATCTGCCCTATTCTTCTCAACCAAGAAAGAAGGATTGTTTATGATTTATGAGCCTGGACCATTCCTCACCCTGGGCCATTCTTCCTACACTAATCAAAGTGCACCCTGGACATAATGTATAAACCCTAAGGAATGTTTGAGTCTGGACCATTCCCCACCCTGGGCCATTCCTCCTACACCAATCAAAGTGCACCCTGGAGAGAATGTATAAACCCTAAGGAATGTCTGTCCTTGATTGTTGAGCCTAGACCATTCCCCACCCTGGGCCATTCCTCCTACACTAATCAAAGTGCACCCTGGAGAGAATGTGTAAACCCTAAGGAACGACTATCCGGACCATTTCCTCTGTTAACCACAAGAGGAAAAGACTGTCCTACATCAACCTCCAAAACTGACCATTCCTCATGTTAACCACAATGAGAAATCATTGTTCAGTGAGGCGAGCCAGTATTCTTGAGTAACCCTCAAGAAGAGAGACTTCCCTAGACCACTCCCCATGTTAACCACAATGGGAAGTCATTGTCTATGATACATCAACAATCAGACTACCTCCCATGTTAACCACAATGGGAAGTCACTGTCCGTTAGAAATCTCAATCCACTTTTCAAACAGGAAAGAATCTGTCCAATCTGGACTATTTTTCAATTACAAAGATAAATAATATTTTCAGTGCTCCCTCCTAATTTGGAGAGTCATTTAGTCACAAAAAAAAATGTTTTCAATAATATTTTTCAGTACTTTCTCCTAGCTTGGAGAATCTTCCCTTTCATCTAAGGGGGTTATTTCCACAATCCTCATCTTCTCTCGGAAATATGAAAACTTAATTCTAGATAGAGGTTTTGTCAGGATGTCTGCTGTCTGCTCATAAGTGGGGATATACTCGAGCTTTACCTCTCCTTCTTGGACTTTATCTTGAATAAAGTAGTATTTGATCTCAATGTGATTCGACCTTTCATGAAACACTAGATGTTCTGATAATCTTATACAACTCTGATTATCACAATATATTATGGTCGATTCTGGAATCTGATCAAATAAATCGGAGATTAACTTCCTTATCCATAATGCTTCTGTGCATGCTTCACAAGCTGCCATATACTTTGCTTCTGCTGTGCTGAGTGCGACAGACTTTTGTTTCCTGCTGCCCCAAGATATCATAGTGGAGCCCAAGATGAAACACATACCTGAAGTACTCTTTCTGTCTTTTGCACTTCCTGCCCAATCAGAGTCTGTGAATCCATGAAGTTGGATATCACTGGATGTGGTATATCTCAAGCCATAGTTTATTGTCCCACGAATATATCTTAGGACATGCTTTGCAGCTATCCAATGCTCTTGTCTAGGTTCCACCTGGAACTGACTTAGTGTATTTACAACAAAGAAAATATCTGGTCGAGTATTTACTAAATACATCAATGATTCAATTAGCTGTCGATATAGAGATGGATCTACTGGATCGAAATCTTGGAATTTCACTTTTCTTATATCCGCATTCATAGGAGTGTCCATGGACTTATAGTCCATCATTCCAAACTTCCGAAGGATCTTTATTGCGTACTTTCCTTGTCTAAGGAATACTTCACCATACTTTTGCCATACTTCTAGTCCCAAGTAATAATGCATGAGACCTAGATCTTTCATATCAAATTCAGAGGCTAGTTCCTTCTTGCACTGGATAATGAGAGATTCTTCACCTGTTATGAATAGATCGTCAACATATAATAGTAGAATCATAAGTGCATTATTCACAACTTTGTAATAAAGGTTTGGATCTGCATGACTCTTGGAGAAACCAAGTCTTGTTAGATAATTGTCCATTCTGGTGTACCAAGCCCTTGGAGCTTGCTTGAGTCCATATAGAGATTTCTTCAATCTGCAAATGTGAGTATCTCTGGAATGTACCTCAAACCCTTGAGGTTGTTCAATATATACTTCTTCTTCAATTGCTCCATTCAGAAAAGTTGTTTTTACATCCATTTGATGTAGATTCCATCCCATGGAAGCGACAAGAGATATGATAGCTCTGATGGAGGTATACCTAGCCACCGGAGCAAAGGTTTCATCATAATCTTCTCCCTCCTTTTGGGAGAACCCTCTGGCCACAAATCTTGCCTTGTATTTATCCATGCTTCTGTCTGTTGCATGTTTGATCTTGTATACCCATTTTGAGGTTACCACTGATTTTTCTTTAGGTCTAGGTATAATTTCCCATACTTCATTTTTCATAATGGATTGATGTTCTTCCGCCATAGCTTCTTTCCATTGTCCCTTTTGGACCGCTTCTTCAAATGTGGTCGATTTTTAATCTAGAAGCTTTGTTATGTATGCTGCATAACTTGAGAATCTTTTTGGTCTTTTACTCTTCCTGGAAGTTCCTTCTGGAACCTTGATTCTTTCTGCATCTTGTAATGTAGCTTCAAGCTAGGCTAGTCATTTCTTGGTCTTTGGTATGATATCTGAATCAATGTTCTCACATGGCTCCATAGGATGATCAAGTTGATCCTTTTCGTTATTTTTGTTTTCTGTGTTTTCTTCATTAGGTTCTTCAAGTTCTTCTTCTTCTATAATTTCTTCGATGGATTTCCTGAAGGCCATCCTTTCATTGAACGTTACGTCTTTGCTAACTTCTATCTTGCGTTGTTCTGGAATATATATTCTATAGGATTTGGATGAATCACTATATCCCACGAATATCCCCTTCTTTCCTAAGGGTTCTAGTTTATTCCTTTTGTCTTTGGGAATATGAGAGTAAATTGGAAATCCAAATATTCTTAGGTTTTCCACGTTAGGCTTCTTACCTGAGAAGGCTTCTTCTGGTGTCATGTCCTTCAATATACAATGAGGGCTTCTATTTTGTACATATATTGCCGTCATTGCTGCTTCTCCCCATAGAAACATGGATAGACCTTGATCGTTCAATAAGGCTTTTATCGTTTCTTCGATAGATCCGTTCTTTCTTTCTGCTACACCGTTTTGTTGAGGATTATGAGGAACACTAAGCCCCCTCCTAATCCCTGCCGATTTGCAGAATGCAACGAACTCCTTCGAGGTGTATTCTCCTCCATTATCTGTTCTTAATGTCTTGATCTTCTTGTTCGTGAGGTTTTCTATTTCTGCCTTGAATTCTTGGAACTTGCTGAATACTTCATCTTTTGATTTCAGTAGGTATAGCCACATCTTTCTTGAGTAGTCATCTATGAAGATTACATAGTAAAGAGATCCTCCTAGAGATTTGACTGGCATTGGACCGCAAACATCTGAGTGTATTAGATCTAGGATTTCCTTGGATCTGTTGTTGCTACTTGGGAATGGTTTCTTGATAGTCTTCCCAAGGGCACATCCCTTGCAGATTCCTTCATGTGTAGATTTCAATTCTGGTATTCCTTCAACCATTTTTTTGAGAAAAGGTAATGCTTGATAATTGATATGAGTGTACCTTCCATGCCAAAGCTCATTAGGGTTGACTTCGTCATGTACTAGAGCTTCTTAATTTTGTTCTAGTAGTCTATACAGATTTCCTTCATGACTTCCAATAACCCTAACATCCTCTATGCTGGAATTCTTATGCCATGATAACACCTTTCCATCCATGAAGGCTATTCTGTTTCCTTTGTCTTCTAAACATGATATTGATACAATATTCTTTTCTAAACCAGGTACATATAAAACATTTCTTAAGTGAACATGATTACCTGATTCCAATTTGACAGAGGCTTGTCCAAATCCTTCGACGAGGTATGTACTTTTGTCTTCAAGTTCCACTTTGTACGATGTCTTTCTCTCATTTAGATTTGAGAGTCTGGCTTGATCTTCCGTCATGTGTCTGGAAGCTCCACTATCGATTATCCACATGTCATCTTCAATCGTCCCAGTAAGTGCTAAGTAGTGTAAAAGACTGATTGTTTCACACATATCTTCGGTTGACTGGTAACTGGTCATGCCTTGATCCAAAACTTCAACTTCGTCATTTCTGTCTTCTGAGAGAGCGAAGAGGTGCATTGATTTAGGGCGCATCTGAATATCTTCTTCTTGAGCGGGATGCTCCATCACAAGGTGCCGGATCAGAGATTTAGGGTTTTTGCAACTGCTTCTGCTAGTAACCCTAGCTGCAGTGTTTTGGAAGCTACTCCTGCTAGTAACCCTAGTGGCAGTGCCTCAGCGAGCTCAATATCTAGTGGCTATGTTTCCTTCCAGTGTTTTAGGCTGAATGAAGGGGGTGTGGGAACATAACCTGTTAGAATATGTAAGATTGTGCTCGTTTTACCATTGACGATACCCTCGTCACCCAACCATAAGCCAAAGCCACCCTCCAAGCACCTTGACCTTGACAAAGAAGAGAATCCTAGTAGCAATCCAATAACCAAGAGAGGTTAATGCACCAAGCAAGAATAGAAACCAAGCTGATCAGATATTCCCTCCCAGAAGTTGGCGCACACTTTCCTAGAGACTTGCGCACAAAATTGCCACAACAACTGCGCAAATATAGCTCTCTCTGCAACTGCTGAGATGATGAATAATGAGAACTGGCGCCCTGTATTTATAGTAGTTTGGCAGGATTTACTGGGGCCGACTTCTCCTTCTGGGCACTAATAAATTCATAATAATTATATTTATGCAGCCAACAACTTGTCTAGGGTATCCTTTATTTCTTTACTTCCGTCTGGAATATTTGAATCTCGTCATAGGTCACAATAGAGGTTCATACCTCCCAAAGCTACCATAATATTAACAAAGAGATGGTGCCTTATCCCCCTCACCCTGCAATAGTTCAGAGGGAGACAATTGAGCCTATTGATCCAATTGATCTCGTTGATCCTATAGCTCCAGTTGAAGTTCCCAAAAATATTGCAGTAGGTCGGAAGAGACCTGCATGGGTTCATCAGACTCTTTAGGATATAGAAGGACATGCAACTTCCCATGGTACCTTCCAAGAGATTAAGAGACCTTAGAGATATTCATGCTATGCCACAGCTATGAGCCACATCATTGATTCTGAGCCTTCATGTTATGAGGAGGCATCTAGTCAACCAATATGGAGAGATGCATTGATGGAGGGGTATCATTCCATCATGAAGAATGATGTGTGGGATATTGTTCTGAGACCTGAGGGGAATTTTGTAGTGACTTACAAGTGGATCTATAAGATCAAACATATAGCTGACGGAAACATCAAGAAGCACAAAACAAGATTTGTTTCCAAAGGATTCTCTCAGGTGGAGGGAATATATTATGAGGAGACATTTGCTTATGTTGCTAGATACACTTCTATCCAAACAATTATTCCCCTTGCAACATCCATGGGTTGGAGAATACATCAGATGGATGTGAAGACAACCTTTCTCAATGGAGAGATTGAGGAAGAAGTATACATCGAGCAACCAAATGGTTTCGTGATACATGAGAAGAAGTCTCATGTGTGTAGGTTGAAGAAGGCCATGTATGGACTCAAACATGCACCTCAAGCTTGGTATGCAAGGATTGATGGACACCTAATGATTTTGGGCTTCAAAAAAAGTGTTGTTGATCCCAACCTATACTACAAGACTATTAATGGTGAGTCCTTGATTTTGGTCCTCTACGTTGATGATTTATTCCTCAACAGTACAGAGAGCCTTATTGTTGAACGAAAGTATGCGTTGGCCTCTAAGTTTGAGATGAAGGACCTTGGTATGATGCACTACTTATTGGGACTAGAGGTCTGGTAGATAACTGATGAGATATTCCTGATTCATGGGAAGTACACAATTGAGATATTGAAGAATTTTGGGATGCTAAACTATAAGCCCATGGCTACACCGATGGTGATGAATATGAAGAAACTAAGTGTGTCTTCTTCCGATTCTGAAGAGATTGATCTGACCTTGTACGGAAAACTGATTGGATCATTGATGTATCCAGTTAACAACAAACCAGATATTTATTATGCAATGAGTGCATTTAGCCAGTTTATGAGTTAGCCAAGATATCCACACTGGATTGCTGCAAAGCATGTGTTGAGATACCCGCAAGGCACAATTGGACATGGTCTGAGATATACTTCCAGTATTGACATGAGATTGCAGGGATATACTAACTCTGATTGGGAAATGATCACAATGGACAGGAAGATCACCTTCAGGTGTTGCTTCACTTTGGGATCTGCCATGGTTTCGTGGTATAGCAGGAAACAAACTTCTATGGTTTTGAGCACCGCAGAAGCATAGTACATTGCATTGAGTGTGGTAGTCCATGAAGCAGTGTGGCTTCACAATATCTTTGCAAATTTATTTGGACATGTGCTGGATTCCAACGTTATTCATTGTGATAACTAGAGTTGTGTGAAGCTCTCATAGAATCCAGTGTTTCATGACAAATCAAAACACATTGAGTTCAAGTACCATTACATCCGTACATGGTATAGAGGAAGTCAGTATTGGTGAAGTACCTTTTTACAGATGAGAAGGTTGTTGATGTTCTGACCAAATGCCTTACCAGGATGAAGTTCGAGTAATTATGTGATAGACTTGGCATGGTAGCAAATGCCTCTCACACTGAGAGGGAGTGTTGATGTTTGCAGCTTGCTGAGACATTCTCCAGATCATACTCCTCTGTGATTGATTTGAGTTGATCTGTTAGGACACTTATCTGAAAGGGATAAATGGGTTTGGAATTATATCCCAACATCCCTTGTGGAGAGCACATGAGGACACACCAATGGAGTTGACCTTGATGTCACACATAATGGGGAGTTGACCCTTGTTTTTCTAGAGGGAGTAGCCTCTAGAATTCTAGATCTTACTCCTCTCTGACTGATTTGAGTTGACCTATGAGGAAACTTATCCAAGAGGGATAAGTGGGTTTGGGATTATATCCCAAGGTCCCTTGTGGAGAGCACATGAGGAGACGTCCCTTGTGGAAACACATGAGGACACGTCAAGGGAGTTGACCTTGATGTCTCACACTATGGGGAGTTGACCCTAGTGTTTCTAGGGGGAGTAGCCTCTAGAAGTCCACATAGGAGTGCCATGTGTGACATACCTTTTGCTACTACGGTGGTTGTGTATCACTGGCGGAGACTATGTGTCTTTGGAAAGTAGTTGTGCGCTACTACAGTGGTTGTGTAACACTGGCAGAGACTGTGTGTCTCTGGACAATAGTTGTGTGCTACTAGTTTATTACAGAGTAGTCAATGCACTACGAGATGAAGACATCATATAAAGATACCTCCCAAGCTAAGAGGGAGTGTTGATGTTTCAACATCAGGCATACCTTCTCCTAGATTGGGTTGTATACCAAGGGAGATAGGATACATTTATCACAAAGGTGTACTTGTGGTAAATGGGCCCAGGTGTAGTCCTTCCTTGATCATGACAAGGAATAATATGGACTCGCGGTGCTTGAGTTGTTTTCCACGTGTCAGTTAGCATCGGGATGACATTCACTCACATGAGTGTACCTATGGTGAACAACCCTCTTCTGTGTATATGGATTCAAAATAGTCGTGTGCAACCTCCCTGATAAACCCAAAATCTGTGATCTTCTCCCCTAAGCTCTTATCTCTTGAACATTATTCCTTTGTTGTCTAACTTTTTCTTGCTTATAAAAAAATGAGGTGTTATTATTAACCACCTTTGTTGGATTTCCATTGTTTATTCCCTAATTCTAAAGCCACTTTTTCTTCAAGGTTTGTCTCTTAGATGAAAAGGACAACTTGTCTTTCTGCTTTTAATAAATCCACAAATGCTTCTATTTTGTACCCACTACTCATTCCACTGTTGTTGCAGGAGATGATTTTAATTATTTCACTAATCAGAGTTTAGAACTACTACCAAATGACATATATATCAATTATTGTTTTCCTAATTTTTTCACTAAGTTGTGTTTGATTCCACTTTCAAGAGATTATTATATGGTTGGTTGAGCCCCCAAATTCTTCTCTTTATTTGTTACCTCCTCCTTTATTTCCTTGTTTGTTTTCCAACTAGTTTTCTTTGGGATTCTTTCTTATTATACTTAATCCTCTTATTATTGTTGGTGTGCCTTTTTCCAATTCAACACTACACAGGGTTGAGAGAAAATGTTATTTAGGAGTGAATCATTGTTTGCATGCAAGGCCACAAGGGGATACATGGGTCGATTCAAGATTATGGGTTTCCTTAGGAATCAAAAGAGGTTCAATTAAGGGAGGCACAAAGGATTCATTAGTAAGGAGGGGAGGAGGAAACAAAAATCCACTAGTTGAAGCAACTTAGTGATCAAGGCATTGAGATCTAAGTCCAACTAGGATAGAATGACAAACTTATCATTAGAGGGAGATGACTTGCCTTTCAGAGTTAATGAAGAAGAAACTTCTACTTACTTTGTCCCAATATTCTTTCTACCAACTACCATTAATCTGTGTTGTTGGGGGTAGCTTTCTTAAAGGATGAAGGTTTGCAGTCTTTGGAAAAGTGACCATACTCATGTAGCATCGCCATTGTATCTAATCATCAGTCCTTAAAAGACAAATTAGGTTCAATTAATCATGCCAACTTCATATTTGATTAGAAAAATATTCGCATCTTCCTCCAGGCTCCTCTCACCATTCCCATAACCCTGAGAAAGTTAAAATAAGAGTTATGAATTTTCAAAGGGAAGGGAAATTATGAGACCCACCCACAAAATTGACAACATGTGATACAAGTGTCCCTTTTAGAGAGTCATCACATTGAATTAACTTAGGCAGGGTATGCCCTAAACTTGGGTGTTATCTAATACAATTGTGTTATCTTAGGTGTTATCTAATATAATTGTGACAATGGAAAAGAACCAACAACCCACTATAGATCCTAATATACCATATGTACCTTCTCCTAAATGATTTAATCCACATGACAAGGCCATAAAGGTTAAGGTAAATTTGAATCATTCCCCTTCCAATTTTGTTGATGCTTTCTCTCCAGCTTGGTGTAGACCATGTGATGTTGCACATATAGAGGAAACTTGTAAAATATTTTCCTTGGTAGCTTAGAACTATGTTGATCCAGGTGGATATCAGTTTCCACCCACTTATTCCAGCTGGCTCAAAACAATGTTTTGGCAATTTACTATTTTTAGCAGTTTTTTGGGTCCTAAACTTTCGGGGCCATTTTGAGGACCTAAACGATGATTTTTCACGATTGGGAACCTCAATGATTAGTAAATTATTGATTGAACCTGTGAAATGAAGCTCCTTGTTGACACCTTTCCAACAAGCTATCGTGTGCCACAAACGAATATCATATGCCAAAGTTACACCCCCGGGAAGTTGATACACCAAACTACCCAAAATGGGGTCCACAAACCTATTGTCTTTTCATCTTCCGGGGTTAGGGTTTTGGATTTTATTTATGTTAAAAAGGCCTATAGAGACACATTGTAAACATCACCATCTTCTTGTGAATAATCATATCCATCACATCTCTTCTCAGAGATAAACTTCCACCATTCTAGCGAGACTTTCACTCTATATTTCTACAGTTTTGTACATTTAGCTCATTAATATAAATTGTGTATTACTATATCTCTGTGTTTATGGTTATATCTCTGATATATCTTTGTTATATTATTGGATATATGATATATCTTTGTACATTTCTTTATTATATATCCGCTCTCATTTTGTGCTGAAAATAATTTGGATTAGTGGTATCAGAGCAGGTTGTTCTTGACCGTTTTTCAGTGCATGTCCCCGACAAGGTCCGAGTATAGAAAGTTGGGTCTCGAGCTTGTCTCTCTTGAGGAAAATCTATCTCGCATGCCCAAGAAACCCTCCATGGTGGAAGAAAAAAAAAATGACAGAGCAAAAGATTATATTAATCTGTTGCTTGAGCAAGATCTCATGTGACAAAGGGATGAGATGATGGAGAATTTTGCCCACATCCTTCAACCCCTGTCGATAATAGCAGGCGTGTCTTCATCAAGAGACCACTTTGGAGGCACCTCTCCTTTCAAGGTACGATTTAATTTTGATATTCCCATATTTGAAGGTCAGATAGATGTGGCTTCCCTAGAAAAATGGTTAAATCTACTAGAAGGTTATTTCTTTGTTCACAATTTTTCCGACAGGGAAAAAATCACCTTCGCACTCCTTAAGGCTCTCCCCCATGTAAAACATTGGTGGGAAAATTACTGGGAGAAAAGTTCCACAAAGGAGTCTGGAATATATGGCACCGATCCCACTTGGGATTTTTTGTGTGGATGTGGTCAAGGAACAATATTACCCTGTTGGTAACTATGAGGACCAGTACATGGGATGGACCACACTGCAACAAGAGAGGGGCCAAAAAATGTCAGAGTTCACAAATAATTTCCATACCTTGCGCACCAAGTTGTGTATCAAAGACTCCAAACAACATTTGGCTTTGAAATACCATAAGGCTCTGCATAGGTACATCCAAATCGAAATGGATTTTCTAGACATCTCATCATTGGGAGATGCCTATCAATATGCTCTCAAAATTGAGTAGAAATTTAGGCACCAAAACAAACGAGAGTTTGGGTCTGCAAATCCGCAACAACAAAAGTATGGTAAAGACGACCCTAACAACCAACCTCCAGAAAAACAGTCCAAGCCATAGGAAAATAAGGGTAATCGAAAGACGAAGGACGCTCGAAAGTGGTGCGATTTCCACAAAATCCACTAGCACAACACTGACGAATTCCGCTCAAAACAATCATTGGTGGCCAAGATCAAAGAAAAGGATCTGAACCCTAATTCAGAATCTGATTCAAAAAATAGTGGGAGAAGACAGATCTTTGATGCAGACCCCACTACTACTATCGCAACCGCAACAATTCAACCAGAAGAACCAACAACTCCTGAAGAGGGAGAACGTCTTTTTCATTCACAGATGTGGGTGAAGGGGACCCCACTGCATTTTATTGTTGAGGGAAGAAGCCATAAGAACCTCATTTCAATAGAGATCATCAAACAATTGGGATTATCAACAACATCACACCCGCAACCATACAACATTGGGTGGCTTCTCCAAGGATGAGATATCTGTGTTAGCCAACAGTGTCGCTTGTCATACGACATCAAGCCCTTAAAGGATGAGGTATTATGTGATGTTTCCCTGCTGGATGTCTGTGATGTTCTTTTGGGCCATCCATATATGTGGAAGCGCCATGTTATTTATGAGTCTCGACTCCGTAGTGTCATTGTTACTCTGGAGGGTCATCTCTTCAGGATACCAAAGGTAGTTCCGACTATTATCCCACCTAAATAGTGTCGCAAGGTAATATCTCATACTATAACATTCAACCTCTTCACAATATGTTCAAAAGGTGAAGAAAAAGACACTGCAACCATTACAACCTCAGTCCAAGCGCCTTTTATCCAGCAGAAGCAGGTCGACATGATTGAAGCAAAGCACAAAGATTCCTTCTACACACAGTCATCTCATGTATCTAGACTAGTTAAAAAGGTCCAACCCTTCCAACATCAGGGTCTTGAAAACCTTCTACAAACCAAGCAACACAACTTCTCTAGCAAGGCAAGCAACTCACCAAGGTTCATATTCAACAAACACTTCCCCCTCTCCCCTGGGAACTCAACACAATGGAGACCATTGCTTCCTAAGGAGGGAGGAATGATATAGGTGGATATCAGTGGACACCCACCTATTCTAGCTAGCTCAAAACAATTTTTTGGCAATTTACTATTTTTAGCAGTTTTTCGGGTCCTATACTTCCGAGGCCATTTTGAGGGCCTAAACGATGTTTTTTCATGATCGGGCACCTCAATGATTACCAAAGGAATGATTCAACTTGTGAAATGAAGTTCCTCATCAATACCTTTACAATGAGCTATTGTGCGCCCCAAACGGAGATCGTATGCTAAAGTTATGCCCTCGAAAGTTGATACACCAAACTACCCAAAATGGGGTCCACAACCATGTTGGTTTTTCATCTTTCGGGGTTAGGGTTTTGGATTTTATTTATGTTAAAAATCCCTCTAGAGCCTCATTGTAAGCATCACCATCTTCTTGGGAATGAGTGTAGCCATCACATCTCTTCTTAGTGAAAATTTACCACCATTCTAGCGAGTCTTTCACTCTGTAATTCTACAGTTTTGTACATTTCGCTCATTAATAAAAATTTTGTATTATTGTATCTCTGTGTTTATGGTTATATCTCTGATATATCTCTATTATATTATTGAATATCTGATATATCTTTTTACATTTCTTTATTATATCTCTGCTCTCATTTTGTGCCAAAAATAATCTGAATCATATGTAGAAACAAAAAATAGTTTTTTACCCAAATTTGAGAATGCCTTTTGAGTAAGGATCCTTGTTCCTCTAGTTGACTTGATTAAGATTCTCATGTAGAGATCCACTATTATGTAGTTATTTTGTTTTTTGTCATATGCCCATGTTGTTATGCATGTGACTGATACCTTATAGGCAACAAAGTCTAGTGATATAATTGACGTGGTAGAAGATTGTCCACGGGTTTTTGTTGGAGATAAATTTAAAGATACACCTTTGTATGTTTCCTTGCTTGTTAGTGATTTGGTGTTGTGTAATTATATGTTAGACTCTGGGCATAAACAACTTTTGTTTTTGTCAAACAAAATTCAAAAAGAGTAAAAATAATTGTTGTTTTTTATGAACAGTAAGAGGAAAAGGAAATAACAACTATTGTTCTCTCTGGACAACAAGGAAAGAAGGTAGGAACAACTACTTTTTCTCTAAGCAGCTAGGAAAACATGAGGAATCAAGGGTTTTAACACTCCCCAAGAGTGTTTTTGGGTTTGATTTTGCATGTGAGTCTTCCTGGGGCTATTCTGATCCTTATGAGCAATACACAAAGGATTTATTTTTGAAAAGGATGTAGAAGGATCTTGCATTCTTTATTTCTTTATTGGAAAATTATTGCAGAGAACAACCATCAACATATGTGTTCTCTTCATTTTGTCAGCATGCACATGAGCTTTATATATTGGTTCTATCATGTGAATGTTTATGATTTTCCTTTGACTATGTTGAGTGATCACACAGGGTTCCTCATCTCCATAGTTTGTTGCATTGGTCATTTGATTATGATAATTGATCAAGTTATTTTTTGGGTCAATTTGGAAATATGAGTAGATGAGTGGCATCAAAGCCACAATAAAAAGAGAAAAAAAAAAGTTCAAGTTATTAGGACATGTTAGTTTAATTGTTCCCTTTTTGAGCTACTGGGTAGGTTGAGTCATGTTGTGTGATTTTCTTTCCCTTTAGGTCAAAGTTCAATTTTTCCAATGAAGTTTTAGGTTTGTTTCTTAGTGTCTACTTTGGTGTTGGTCAAGTTGAGTTTGGGGGTGTTTGTGGGTCATTAGTTTTCCATTCAGGATCGTGGTTTGTGGTTTCTTGCAATGACTTAGTTTTCTTACCTATTGTTTTACATGTGGCTACCATTTATTATTTTTTTGTTATTAAAAAATGTTACATTGACTTTCTAGTGTATATTTGTAGTGATAAGCAACAACTAAGAATTGGCATTTTCGAAAACATGTCAAATATCTGATGTTCATTGCACAAATCAATGAAAAATACAATGTGTAGATGTTAGATCCACATCGTAAAAGAGTCAACCAATCATCAACACTGTAGAAAACAATAACACTTTTACTCTTTCTTTGGAAGATTCTAGTCTACAAACCAAATTCAATTTGCTTACTAATATCTAGTGTAAACGGGAAAACAATTTTATGAATTAAACTACACAAATAAACCATAAGCATACACGAATTCAATTAACATCAATTAGTGGAGGGGGGGAGGACAAGATATATCTATGTTTCATTAATTATCAAGAAGTTATAACATATAGTTATACATATTTGTGTTTAAGATTACTTCTTCACCCAAACCTAGGGTCCTTCCATCTTAATATTTTTCAACCTTAATCTCTCAAGAAGGGTTTAGATTATAGGCCAAGAGAATCTAAGATGGAAGGATCTAAACAACCCTAGGCAGCCTATACCTACTAGTTATAGATATATTATAGGTATCTCAAGAACACAAGATTCACAATCAAGAGATTCTCCTAGCTTCTTCCAAGGTGTGCCAAGTTAGTCCTAGCATTCCCAATATATCCTAAGATAATATTTTCCAACCTCAAACCCTCAATTTATACTAGGAAAATATTGCTAATGCTTATTTCAATATCGATCTAAGATGTACATGTCTTAATCTCACTTATTCTACTCAAATATCATACTTTCACTACTTCTTGTGCACTGAATTTAATGCGTATATAAATGGGGCATCTATCTTTGTCTCAAGATCCTAGAAAGATAAAATCCTCTTCCAAAGATTTCTTTCTTTTCCCAATGGGATGGTACTTTGGCTTTCATTCAAAACAATGACAATAGTGCTCAATGAAACTATACACAACATAACACTTTCAAACTCTGTTTTGGATTTTAACCTGCAACACCAATATATTTCGCTTGTTAACTACCACCCAATGTGAGCACCTTTGCATCAACACAAAAGGAAGTTGACAAAACATCAATGACCATTTAGCCGATTTATAATGTTCAACGACAAGTGGAAGACACTCTTATGGAGACAACAAACAAACATAAACAATGCCATGATAAGGATTGCATCCCACCCAACTTCTCAGCAAGCGATAAAGTTTGGCTCCTCATTCATAAAGAAACATTCTTGGTCAATGCTTAGACCATAAAAGTAGTTTTCGTTCCTTATCCTTGTACTTGTGATTGTTTTTCACAAAGTGGTCATCCTCACATGACTAAGAACACAATGATTTTTGACATTGTACATTCTAACAAGCTTCTTCACAAGTTTAAGGGTTGCACAGCTGCAAGTGCCATTGTTCATGCTTTCAATAGTTTAAATTACCCCTTGAAGATTGTGGGAAGATTTGCCATGTAGTTTCCACATGGAAACTCTGCCCACATGCATATGGGAAGAGTTGTAGCATCTACAACTCTTCCCACAGGCCTGTAGGCAGACTTTCTAGATGGAAACTCTGCACACAGGCCTATGGGAAAAGTTGTAGCATCTAGTTTCCACGTAGTGTAAAGAAACTCGTGCCAAAGATCATTCATTGCTACCAATATTTGACAAATGTAACTAGATATTAGATGTTGTAAAAGAAGTGTCTAGATTGTGTAATGTGTTATCAAATAAACATGTGCCAACAGTGAAATATCATACCATTCAAAAAACAAAGTTTTAACGAGAATATTGCAATATTATACCATTTCCACAATGACCCTTTTTATGATTTTTATGCCAAGTATTTCAGAGAGAAAAATACTAAAACAATGTCTTCAATTATATATGTTCATCAGTCAGATTATATTCCCAAGACCATGAAATTCATTTATCATTAACCCAAATATCAAGGACAACATACAATGATTGTATATACTAAATTTAAACATGAGATTAGAAAGGCAATAAAGTCATAAATTTTGAATCTTAAACTATGTAAACAAGTGTTGTAGGATTAAGTTTAATTATGTACCCTTTAAATAATGATATTACCTTGTGAACAATGATCAATGAGAGGTAATGCCCCATAATTTAATGAGGTTGTTGGCACATGTTTAGCCTCAATTTTTTACTTGAGACAATTTAGAACAAGAATAACTCAAAACATTGCAAACAAATGAGACTTAAACCATTGGCACTTAATGAAGCAACAACTCTACAATTTATTAGACAGTAAAAGAACCCTTAAACAATGATGACATTTGGCACATTTTCTTAGGTCATTGGGCACCCTTATACATTGATTTTTCCTTATGGAATGTGTGGAGTAATATTGTGTGAAAACATTGCACTTGCAAGGATGAAATCAATGAGAAATGAGGGCTCTATCTAAGAATGCATTCATAAATATGACCAAAAGTAGTAGAAACTCTATAGTAGTCACTAAGAGGACTTTGTAGCAAGCATAAGTTCTCATAAATATAATGAACAACAGTCCCTAGTGCTAAGGGGTAGTTTGATTTGTATATGTGAAGGTCTAGGTGTCTTTGACAATAGGTGAGGGCTTGATAATCAATGTGTACTTTAGTGACTAAAATATTATTAGCATCGTTTGATTGGCATATGAATTTGAAGTAGGCCTCAATACTATATATCCATGTATTCAGTTTATCCTCGTTAGGGGATGGACAAAGATATTTGTGTCTAGCTTGAAGGATTGCTCGTAAATGACAATTGTTGAAGGTATGGTGTGCGATCGAGGCAACAAAGGTAGTTGTTGTAAGGTCATCTAATTTTTTTATTGTTGTGTGGTCATGAACTACGAGAAGATGGTCGTTATATGCTACATCTTAATTTAAAACTTCTTGTGTTGTTGTCTTTCGACAAGTTGCTCCATCATGATTTGGATCTAATAGCATTGTTATTTATACATTTACTTTGCAACAAAGATTAATAAAATTGGATTCCTCATAGATTTCTATGTATTTTATACCACAAGGAACCATGATGTAGAAGAAAAATAATGAATTTTGAAAAACTGAACTTGAAAATTGAGGTACCATTGATATAGATTGTGGTTTGGAATTCTCTGATAAAAAACCACTCGTGTGGGAAATGAGTAGGTTTGATTCATGATAAAAAAAAATGGAGTGTGGATGACTAACCTAAGGCATAATATGTCACACAAGAATTTTCACTCTTGTGAGAAAAATGTAGAAAATGACAAAAAAAGGAAGAAATAGATGGAAAAACATGAGCAACAAGGTGTTACCTATGTGCTAACAACCTTGAAACAATAGAATAAAGACTCAATTACCTATGTGTTGACAATATTGAAACAAAAAGGGCATAGTTCCCACAAGACCGTGGGAAGATTTGTAGATGCTACAACTATGCTCGCAAGCCTGTGGGTAGAGTTGCCATGTAGTTGCCACATGGAAACTCTGCCCACAAGCCTGTCAGCAGAGTTGCCTTTCTATGTTCCTAAATGACCACAATATAAGAGGATCGTGCCTCTCTAATGAGTGTGAGGCATATTGACGTGTCACATGCATTAGAGAGGCACAATCCCCTTATATGGTGGTCATTTAGGCACATAAAAAGGCAAGTGGTCAGAGATGCCTTTCTATGTGATTAAATGACCACCATATAAGAGGATTGTGCCTCTCTAATGAGTGTGACACATCAATATGCCTTACACTCATTAGAGAGGCACAATCCTCTTATACGGTGGTCATTTAGGAACATAGAAAGGTAAATCTTCCCACAGGCATGTGGGAAGAGACCCAATTTATCATTGATAATATCTTGATCTGTGTGTGAGGGTGTGAGAAATTGTACATTCTTGCATATGTTCTAAGGAAATGGGAGTTGGAAAAACCACAACATGTGTCATGAAATTCTTCATTACAAATCTTTGTAGAGTTTATTAGAGGAACAAAGGTTAATTATTGGTGTTCTCCACATGTTCTCCATGCATGTTGTATGGAGATTATTGATGTTGTATGGAGGTTATACATGGTGGGGACAATGGTGGAAATTATTGGTGGAATGTTGTGGAACGAATATAAATAAGATTTGGTGTTCTTGATGATGTCCTTGCATGTTGTTGCAACAATAAATAACCTGTTTGAAAAATGGAATTTTTTGTTGTTGTTGTTGTAATAGTTTATTATTTCCCTAAAAAACAAACAAAAAAACACTATATAATATTCGAGGTTCAATATTATTAAATCACATAGTTGTTTATGTCACTTGCAAGTTGTATTATTATGTTCTTGTCATTTCCTCAAGATGTTTCATCACAACCCTTATGACACTCGCTAATTGTTTCTCTCATTTGATGGATTGTTATAGGACATACAACCAAACATGTATTTGTTAGATCTATTTTGACCGAGAGAGGGAAGTTCAACTAGAATAGAGGAAAGCGAGACACCTAGTAGTTCTAGCAGGAAGAGATCAACTAGAGGTGAGTAGATTAGAAGAAAATTCCATAGACGCATGGAATTATTTCTTGCTAAAGGGGGGTCATGTTCTTATTATGATGAGAGCATAGACGACATCGAGGTGGCCTTGAGGTACAACCATCTAGTGAAACGATGGGTACCCAAGGATCTTCCTCAAATAAACACTATTTTTTGTGTCAACGAAAGGATATACCACATTGCTCCATCGCCATTACATGGTTTGGGGATATTTTCCATCGGTGACATAAAGGTCTGTTATGATGGAATAACTGAATTGATGGAGTGTGTGGGACCCTGTTACATCTACAAAGATTGGGTACGACTAGTCCAATATACAAAAACTATGTGAAGATATGGCATGGCTGCAAATTATATACTACTAAAAGACAATGATCAAAATAAAGGAGCATCTATGTATATTGACAGAAGGCCAAAAACAATGAGGAATATTGCAGGGTTTATAAATAGTACATAACCCGCGACCACAAATAAGCAACCCAATTGCGTATTTCAGGGGTGTGAAGGAAACCGTGTATTCGTATGTGCAATAAAATTAATAGTTGCAGGGGAAGAGTTGTTTATTGATTACAATTTGAATCGAGTAGATATAGACGTTGCTATTATGAGGGCGGTACATATACTATTTTACCCAACCTATAAGCAATGACTCTTATTTTTAATGATTATCATTTACTAATAGAGACATGAAACATCTAATAGAGACATAAAACATCTAATAGAGACAAGAAACATACATTGTCTTTAATATGATCCTCTAAACTAGGTCTTAAAATTCATATGGCAAGACATTTAATGATAATGTCTATCTTTTCTTTGCTACCACATTAGGATCACTCCTCAAAGTTGTAAATATTTCGATGTTATGTTTTTTACAAGTAAATCATATCCACTAAAATGATGTTATGTAACTTTATTTTGCATACATTTCATTTTCTTCAATTTTTTCTAATTCTTATATTGACATTTCTTTGTTGGAAACACCATTGTCCCGGGGTGACAAGGGGAAAGAAACAACCTTAGAGCAGTCCATATATTATACAAAGGAAGAGCTTACTGATGAACAAAATTTTTCCTCCCCCAACCCAATCCAAACAATAAAGAAGCTTCTGAGAAAATCAAACATCGAACTTGCTTCTTTGATTGAGATTCAGCCACAGACACATGACATAAAGGAAATAATTAAATCCATGATGAAAAAAATTCAAAGCTATGGGTTAAGAAATATATTTATTTATCCCATTTATTTATTTTGGATTTTAATTTTTATACTCTTACGAGTCTTTTATAAAAAAACTCTTTATTTTTACGGAATTTTGATCTCGAGGATCATGCTATGGAGGCCGGTGTTGGTACCAAAATTGTTGCTACACCGACACAACATCATACCATCACGCCAACCACTCATACCTCTACACCCTCCAGGGTCGATGTCAGTACTACACCCGGCCCTGCAAGCACATGCCATAATGCGCATTGGATGATGTTGATGCAAAGCAATACTTTGCACATTTTGAAGCATGTTTTCCTCGGATCTTCCTGTGTCACTAGCACAACAACACTAAAGGTTACCTTTTTGGTAAACGATGAGATCATCCCTATGAAAATATAAAATCTTCCAAGTATTTAAGATGTGCTTTAATTATTATGTACAATCTAATTGAAGTTTACGTATAATGTGCAATTATTTTAAACTAATGATAATATCGTTTTGCAAGAAATGACACATTTTATAAACGCATGAATGACCTAACATTGGATATCTTTGGGCCCACCATACACACAAGGTGGAATTCACAAAGTTCCAAGTTAAAATATGAGCTCATTAACAAGTTGGTTGGCTTGTTCGGTGAGGGCTCCTTTAGTAAATCTGGAGTCTCCTCAAAAGTAGTTGCATATTTAAAATATCCACGGGACCAATATAGGGTTCATCTACAAAAGAACCCTAAGTATGAGCATCCCCCAATGATTCCTTAGAGGGAGTGGAAGTCCCTAGATGAAGATGAAAAGGAGAAGATGCTCCGAAAAGAAGGAAAGACACCACTCGACTCAGAAAGGTATGCAACACTTTAAATAATGTAATTATGATGATTTGTCGTCATTGCGACATCTAATTACGTATTCAAAACTTTTCAATACAGACTCCCATACACATCCAAAGCCACCAAGGCCATAATTGAAAAACATGGGCAGCACAAACTTGGCTCGGGTGGTTACTCGAAACTGATCGTACGAATTGTAAGTATAAAAAAAACAATTGTGTCCAAACAATATATTGTTAACAATTTTAACTTAATTGCAGAGAATAAGGAAAGTTAATGTTCTTGTGAAAATTTGCAGGGCATGGAGTTCAAAGAAGCTCCAACACAAGAAGACCTCAAGGTTGCTTTCAAGCTATGGCTGAACAAAGAAAAAGATTGGGGGATACACAACCTTCCTACACTCAAACCGACACACAGGTAAATAAAATAAATGAACATTATTTATAACTAATTACTTGTACAATCTATTGATTATTATTTTCAGCCATAAAGTCATGTGTTTGTTTGTTTTAAGCATGCAAGCAATGAAGAAACAAGTGTCCCCATTAGTGGAACACAACCTAGGGATGGTAGAGTGCCACCCAATGAAGATGGTGTGCAACTCAGTACTTGATCCAGATGGATGTCGGTGTCCTCCCCACCTATTCCAATTGGCTCATTTTGGCATTTTTCCAGTTTGGCAGTTTTTTCCCTAGTTTTCGGGTCCCTGACTTGCAAGGTCGTTTTGAGGCCCTAAACAACGTTTTTTAGGGCTCACCACAATTGAAATAATCTTTTCAATGAGTAGTACTTGGATAGACCTTTCCAATGGTCTATCATGCGCCTAAAACGAAGATCGTATGCAAAAGTTACGACCCTGGGAAGTTGATGTACTAACTTACCCAAATGGGGCCCACATGACTTTTGGCGCTTCATCTCCTAGGGTTAGGTTTTTTGGATGTCTAGGGTTTTTGATATTCTTGATTATTGTAAAAATGCCTTCAAAGCCTCATTGTAATCATATTATTATGAATGAGTGCAACTGTCACATCTCTTCTCATAGATAATCTGCCACCATTCTAGCAAACTTGTTTCCGCTGCATTTTACAGTTTCAACTTATTTCCTTATTGAATAGAAACTAGTTTTATTGTATATATGTTATTTTGTGTTAAGCATATTTTCATAATAATCTGTATTCATTTCATTCTGTAAATATATTCTGGATTAGTGGTATCAGAGCGGTCTTCTACTTGTCATTCTTAATGCATGTCCCCAATGAGGTCAGGGTACAAAGAATTGGATCTCGAGCTTGTTTCTCTTGAGGACAAAATCTCTTGCATGCCCAAACGACCTCTCATGGCAGAAGAAAAGAAACATGACGGGGCAGGAAATCCCTTCAAAATTTTGCTCGAGAAATCCCTCACGCAACAAAGGAATGAGATGATGGATAGTTTTGGGCAAATCCTTTGGCGACTACCAACATGCGACACATCTTAATCAAACGGAGGTGTCGCCCCCTTCAGGGTACAAATCAACTTTGATATTCCTATATTTGAAGGTTAGATAGACGTAGATGTAGTAGACAAATGGTTGAATCTACTAGAAGGGTATTTCTCTGTCCATAACTTCTCGAATAGAGAAAAGATTACTTTTACGCTCCTCAAAGTCATCCCCCATGTCAAAGATTGGTGAGAAACTTTTTGTGAGCAAAAGGAAACAAAGGAACCCTTATTATTTACAGTCACAGTCACCTGGGAGTCCTTCAAGTGGGTTATTAAGGAACAATACTACCATGTTCAAATTTTTGACGACCTATACACAAAATGGACCACACTACGGCAAGAAAGAGACCAAGCGATGCCCGAGTTCACAAATATCTTCGATACCTTGCGCACCAAGCAGGGTATCAGATATTCTAAGCGACATATGGTGCACAAGTATCATGAAGGTCTGCATAGATACATCCAGGCCGAAATAAATTTTATGGACATCTCATCCTTGGGCGTGGCCTACCGATATGATGTCAAAATCTAGCAGAAGCTAAAAAAAAAGACGCGACAATTTGGGCGTGGGAACCCCTCATAGAAAAATCCAGGAAAGGACAGCCCCAACCTACAGAACAAAGGATAGAGAAAAGACAGACAACCTCAGGACAGCCAGTCCAAGCCGCAAGCAAGCAACGCCACCAGAAAGACAAAGAAAGATACTGTGAAGTGGTGCGACTTCCATAAGATCCCCTGGCATAATACTGTTGATTGTCGCTCGAAGCAGTCACCGGTGGTTGAGGTGAAAGCCTCTGAATCAGATGCGGGTTCTGACTCTGATTATGAACCAAAAATGGGAAAAAATATCATAGACGCAGAACCCAGTGCTACCGTTGCTACCACCAAGCTCTAGCCCGGTGAACCAGACAAGCCAGAGGAATGCAGACGGATTTTTCATTCACAGATGTGGGTGAAGGGTACCCTGTTTCACTTCATCATTAATAGCGGTAGCGAAAAGAACCTCATCTTAGTAGAGGTTTTCAAGTGACTTTCCCTTCCGACAACACCGCACCCACAACCCTACACCATCAGATGGATCTACCAAGGAATCGACATTCGCGTCAGCCAACAATGTCGCCTTTCATACAACATCAAGCCCTTCAAAGATGAGGTATTGTGTGATGTTTCCCCTCTCTAAGTTTGTAATGTTATTTTGGGCCAACCATATTTATGGAAATGTCATGATGTATATGAGTCTAGGCCTCGCAATGTTATTATTACTTTGAACAAGAAATTGTACAGGATACCCGAGGCAGTCCCACCCAGTGTTATTTCCTTGATCTCTGCCAAGCAATGCAGAAAGGTCATCTCTCAGACAGGGAATTTTGTATTCTTCATGATTCACTCTCAGAATGAGAGAAAGATCGTAGCCACATCTAGGGTCTCCACGACTGACCTCTCCACACATTAGAAACAAGTGAATAAGGTCATGGAAGAATACTCAGATATCTTCTCCTCACCTATTGGGGTACCTTTGCATTGTGAGGTCAAGCACCCCATCGATCTGACCTCTGACATACCGCTACCCAATGGGTCAGTCTACCACCACTCTTTGTTAGAGAATGAGGATATCAAGCAACAGATCCAAGAACTACTCCACAAGGGGTACATCCATCCCATATCATCACTTTGCTAGAACCCAATCGTGCTGGTACAGAATAAAGATGGAACCTAGCGACTCTGCATTGATTACCGGGCTTTGAATAAAATTATATTCAGAAATCAGTAGCCGATTCCCTAAATCGACGACCTCCTTGATCAACTCACGGGGGTCAAATAATTAAGTAAGATTGATCTGAAGTTTGGCTACCACCAGGTCCTGATAGAACAAACAAATGTATGGAAGACCACCTTCAAGTCAATTGAAGGTATTTTTGAATGGTTGGTCATGCCCTTTGGTTTGAAAAATGCTCCAACCACTTTCATGAGGATGATAGAAAATATCCTGCGACCATTCACCAATAATTTTGTAGTGGTGTATCTTGATGACATCCTCATTTACAACAAGACTTACGCAAAACACTTGCAACATATTCAACAGGTTCTGCACACCCTGCAAAAGCACAAGCTCTACGCCAACTTGGAAAAATTCTCCTTCGGCATGGACAAGGTTCATTACCTGGGCTACATCATTGATCATCATGGTGTACATGTGGATCCAGCCAAAATCCAAGTCATTCGTGACTGGCCAGCCCCAACCATACTCACTGAGCTTCATAGCTTCAAAGGCCTTGCCAAATTCTACCGCAGGTTCGTGTTGGGATTCTCCCATATTGCATGGGCCCTCAACCAAGTAACCAGGGGTGGTGGTAAGGAGAAATTTGTGTGTGGTCGGTCCCAACAACAAGCGTTAGATGATTTGAAGCAGCACTTGTGCTCATCTCCAATACTTTCAGTACTGGACCTGCAACAACCTTTTGAGATCGAGACAGATGCTTCAGACTATGTTGTGGGTGTCGTTCTCACTCAGCACGACCACCCCGTGGCCTATCATAGTGAGACACTATCATATGTTGTTCGTAAGTACCCTACTTACGAAAAAGAAATGTACTCCAATGTGCAAGCCTACCGCCATTGGAGACATTACATTCTTCAGAAGGAGACAATCATCCACACTGATCATAAGCCACTGCAGTTCATGCAGACACATGGCAAATTGCAGAATGACCACCATTATAATTTGTCCACATACTTGCAACAATTCCACCTCAACATCAAGTATAAAATGAGAAACACCAACCGCGTCGTTGATTTCCTCAGCAGACCTCCATTCGCAACACTCACCATGGTGCTAGACTCTTGCGACCATGAGACCTCTGGATGGACCCAACTCTATGAGACAGACCTGGACTTCGCCACCACCTACCAAATGTTGGGCGCAAACACATTTGTCACTAAATTCCATCTTTAGGATGGGTTGTTGTGTCATCTAGGCCATATCTACATTCCATCAAGCAAGTGATCAAATATGATATGGGAATCCTACTACAGTTGGGTGGCAGGACACTTCGGTGTCGAAAATATAGTGGCAATGTTTTAGAAACATTTATATTGGTCGAAAATTCAACAGGAGATCAACAAGTATATCAGGTTCTGCACTGCCTATGCGATTGCCAAACTGGCCACTAAGAAACAAGTCATGTACACACCTCTGCCTACTCTTGACAGGCCATGGGAATACATCTCAATGGACTACATGTCGAGCCTCCTGTTCACCAAGAGGGGCAATGACTGTGTTTTTGTGGTTGTGGATCACTTTTCTAAGATGACGATCCTGGATGCCTGCAAGAAGAGAATCACAGCAGAGGCCACTGCCAAGCTCTTCTTTGAACGAGTCTAGGTACATTTTGGAATCCCAGAAACCATTGTCTGAGATCGGGGTAGTCAATTTCTTAGCACATTCTGGTCAAGCCTCTGGTCACTGTTGGACACCAAGCTCACCAAATCCACGACCTTCCACCCCCAGACAGATGGCCAAACCAAGGTCGTAAATTGAATCATTGTGCATATCCTGCACATGTATAATTCCAAGCACCCTCGCACATGGGAAGAGAGTCTCCCCTATGTTCAACATAGCTACAAATGAGCCCTTCATAGATCAACCAACCACAACCCCTTTCAGGTGGGGTTGGGATTCCAACCATTAGGTCCCATAGATGTTGCACTACCCCTTGCATTCACCTCAACTGACTCATCTCCTGCTCCAACTGAAGTTGATAAAGCCACCTGGTTCATTGAGTGGATCTAGCACATCCACCAACAGGTTCAGGATATCCTACAAAATCCCAATGACAAGTACAAACAACACCATGATGAACACCGGGTGCCACATAAGTTGCATGTGGGCGACAAAGTTTGGTTGCACTTGTAGAAAGAGTGCCTTACAAGACCCCATCAGAAGCTTCTCCCACTCCGTTATGGTTCGTACACCATCACCAAGGCTATGGGTGATAATGATTTCTAGCTCAACATTCCTTCTTTCCTTGGATTGCATTGATCCAAAATCGGATCCAGGAGCCTGACAGGGCTAAAAAAGGCTCAAAAATGAAAGTGCTCAAAATCTGACAAAACCAACCCCATTGTGTTTGTATCGTCTTCTTGATTTTGGCCATATATTTACTTCATCAAATGGGATTCGTATGTGAAAGATATCGCATTCTGATAAAAAACACAAACAGGCAAAAAAAATGGGTGACTGTACAGTCCGTACAGTGCCACGTGGTAGGCTGACTGTACATGCCGTATAGTTGATGTGGCAGCTCCTGGTGATGACACATGGCAGGATATGTGGTGTACGACAGGGATTGGACCAGTCAGAGGTGACACGTGTCACCACTATAAGGGTGACACGTGGCACAGGCTGACGTGGAAAACACAGTGGCATGCTGACAGGGCAGTGACATGGCAGTACGAAGCTGACAACTCGACAGACAAGTGGACCAGTCAATTGTTGACAAGTGGCATTGGTTTGGGTAAATAACATGGTGCCACGTGGCCCGATCATGGGCTGCCACGTGGAACCCTCTGGTTGGCTCTCCGGTGTTATGCAAAATTTTGGGGTCTCCACCAGAGTCGAACCCCCGACCTCCTCCAAGCTACGGACTGGCAGGACTGGGCTAACCGCCTGCTCCACTGGTGTTTCTTATTAGTTATATGGCAAATAATATATTTAAATTTGATTGAAAGTTTATTTGGGGGCGGAAAGGGCTGGAGCTTAGCCCCAGCCCGCGGTTACATTAGCCCTTTATAACCATAAGACCACCCACCACGGAGGGCCACGGATAAGGCACGCTCGAATGCCACATGACTCGGCCAATACCCAAAGTTTTAGCGCGCTGGACACATGGCCCTGTAATATGACCAGAGCTGGATTCCGTTTGAGGGCCAGCGTGCAGAGGTTAGCCACAGAGCACGTGGAGCGCGCCCATAGGACCTGGGGGATAGCGCGAAGGGGGCTGCGCCCAAATATAATTAAAGAGTGGGTTTTAACTATACAATAAAATTTGTTTGGATTTTATTTTGATTTTTTATGCCTGTAATAATGGATTTTGGCCATTTTTGGGAGATATTGGGCATTTTTGGAGGCCAGATTTTGGGAGGAAGTTGGGGATGGATAACCAACTTCAGATCTATAAAAACCAGGCCTGTTTGAGGATATGGAGGACAGTCAAAGTAGATTTATGCTGAATGGAAGCCAAGACAAAGCCATTTTTATGCAGGGAAGCTGTTGAGGAGCAGACACTTGCGGGCCATTTCTGGGAGCTCCGGTCATCCGTTTTGCGTGCCGTTTCTTTTGCTAGGTTCTAGAGGTCTGGAAAAACATGACTAGATCAGTCTTGTAGCCAATTGGAACTGCTGCGATGTATTTTTGAGCTTTGAACAGAAATAAAGAAGCCTCCCTCACTGAGACAAAGGCCCGGAGACGTAGGCAACGTTGTGCCGAACTCCGTTATCACTTCTCTTGTTATGGTTTGCTGTTTATTACTTCATTGTAGGTCTGCATATATGTATATGGCTGTCATAATTCCTCTTATTACCTAATTCTTTCATTAATATTCTCAAAGGGTTAATTAACACATGCAATTAAAAACTCAACCACAGTGATTAAAAGATCTTTACGGATCAAGTGGTATCAGAGCTAGTTGACGTTTGGATTTGAGTTTTGCATGTTAACTAGGGAAAAGCTACAGCATGGTGAAGGCAATCTTGTTGCAGAGAATCCATTAATTGGATTGAGAAAGAGAGCTTCTCACAGCGAGAAGATGGCATCGGAAGAAGGGCTTTCTCAGGATGAGAAAGAGTTCCAGAAAACTTTCCTTGCTATGTCGGAGATGGTGAAAGTTTTGTACGAAGATTACTTGGAACAAAAGAGACCAGTTTTGGGTGAATCTTCAAAGGGAAAAAGTGAAGATGAAGAGGATCATCCTCAGATTCCTCCTTCACCTCCATCATCACCTCCTTCTTCTTCAAGTTCAAGTTCTAAATCTAATGCAAAGAAAAATGTTTATAAGCATAAGAATGAAATGCCATTGTTAAAACTTGATGTTAAATTTGAGTTGCCCATATATGATGGTGAAGTAAATGTAGAGAAACTTGACAATTGGATCGGGCAGATGGAGGTTTACTACAGTGTGCAACAGATCAAGGATGAGGCCACACAAATCAAGTTGGCATCTTTGAGACTTGCAGGTACAACTCTTATATGGTGGCAAAGCAAGTTGCAAAATGGAACGCAACAAGTGGGTAATGTATTTCCATCATGGAAAAGCTTCATTTCTGCACTTAGGAAACAATTCTATCCTTTGGGTTATAAATAAAAAACATTAATTGAATGCCAATCTTTAAAACTAAGAAAAGGACAAACAGTGCAAGAATACACCAATGGATTTCGAAAAATGGCATTGATGTTAGATATCCCTTTACAAACACAAGAAACTGTTATGAAGTATATAGGAGGTTTACCTGCGCATATTAGAAACATTGTTTTCATGTTTGGACCCACTAACCTTGATGAGGTTTCTGTTCAAGCTACGTATATTGAAGAAGGAAAAACAGGTGTGTCAGGGGAATCATCGTTTTCAAGGAAAGAGGACAAGAGGAAAAGGCATGGCAAGAATTCAAATGCAGTGGCGAGAAAGGAAGGAAAGCCCTCTTGCAAGCATTGCAAGAAAGAGGGACAGATGTTGGCAGTTGCATCCCGAGAAGAGGCCAAAGTGGTTCAAGGAAAAGAAGGGAATGCAAACAGTGGAAATGACAACAAGACCCACAGACTTGGGATCATATTCAGGTGATGAAACAAAGATCTCATTGGTTGGTATGACAGGTAAAATTGGTGAAGGCATTGATTGTAGAAGCAACTTGTTTCGTATAAGGGTAATCATGCGATACACTAAGATAGACACATTAATCGACAGTGGATCTCAATCTAATCTAATCTCAGAAGAATTGGTTAAGCAATTGGGGTTAAAAACACAAGTACATCATAAGCCTTACACACTTAAATGGATAAGCAATCATCATCAAATGCACATAAAAAAACAGTGCACAATCAAATTTGAAATTTCATCTAAGTATGTGGATGAAGTAACATGTGATGTAGTGCCGTTAAGAGAATGTGGAATGGTCTTAGGTAGTCCATATTTATATGATCGTAAGGCAATCTTCTACAGGACAAAGAATCAATATCAATTAACCAAAGCAG
>ML821024.1:0-14672 GCA_009831015.1 Picea engelmannii | reverse complement strand
CAAGCAACAAACCAATAATTGTTTCAAATGAAGTAATTGATCTTAAGCAAGAACAAGAAATGATTGTTGAATGGAAAATCAATCATAAGTTGCTTCAAGATAAGCTCATGTCGTGCAAATATTTCAAGTATATCAGCTCATTTTCAGTCGTCGTTTTGATGTTGTCATTAGTAATGTTGTCTACATGGATGATAGTGGCTTCAGTAAGATGTAACAGGGTTCAAATGGCTAACAATATACTGTCAATTGTCATGATTGTGTTACAGTTGATCTTGATGAGACAGGTGCACAGGACAGAGTTTAGAGACAGAGGACAAGTTGGGTGGCCTATCCCGAGCTTGTTGACTGGTCAGTAACCTTTTGGGGACCAAAAGGTCTTTTAGTGGGGAGGTGTGATCTAGAATCGGATCCAGGAGCCTGACAAGGCTAAAAAAGGCTCAAAAATGAAAGTGCTCAGAATCTGACAACACCAACACCATTGTGTCTGTCTCGTCTTCCTGATTCCGGCCATATATTTACTTCATCAAACAGGCTTCATATGCGAAAGATATCGCATTCTGATCGAAAACACAAACATGCAAAAAAAATGGGTGACTGTACAGTCCGTACAGTGCCACGTGGCATGCTGACTGTACAGGCCGTATAGCTCATGTGGCAACTCCTTGTGATGACACATGGCAGGTGATGTGGCATATGACATAGATTGGACCAGTCAGAGGGTGACATGTGTCACCACTGTAAGGGTGACACGTGGCACAAGCTGACGTGGCAGACACAGTGGCATGCTGACAGGGTAGTGATGTGGCAGTATGGAGCTGACAACTCGACAGACAAGTGGACCAGTCAGTTTTTGACAAGTGGCATCGGTTCAAGTGAATAACGTGGTGCCACGTGGCCCAGTCATGGGCTGCCATGTGGCACCCTCTGGTTGGCTCTCCGTGTTATGCAAAATTTTGGGGTCTCCACTGGAGTTGAACCCCCAACCTCCTCCAAACTACGGACTGGTAGGACCGGGATAAACGCCCGCTCCACTGGTGTTTCTTATTAGCTATATGGAAAATAATATATTTAAATTTGATTGAAAGTTTATTTGGGGGCGGAAAGGGTTGGGGCCTAGCCCCAGCTCGCGGTTACATTAGCCCTTGATAACCATAAGACCACCCACCATGGAGGGCCATGGATAAGGCACGCCCGAATGCCACATGACTCGGCCAATACCCAAAGTTTTAGCGCGCTGGACACATGGCCCTGTAATATGACCAGAGCTGGATTCCGTTTGAGGGCCAACGCGCAGAGGGTAGCCACAGAGCACATGGAGCGCACCCATAGGACCAGGGGGCTAGCGTGAAGGGGGCTGCGCCCAAATATAATTGCAGAGTGGGTTTTAACTATACAATAAAATTTGTTTGGATTTTATTTTGATTTTTTATGCCTGTAATAGTGGATTTTGGCCATTTTTGGGAGATATTGGGCATTTTTGGAGGCCTGATTTTGGGAGGAAGTTGGGGATGGATAACCAACTTCAGATCTATAAAAACCAGGCCTGTTTGAGGCCATGGAGGACAGTCATAGTAGAGTTATGCTGAAGGGAATCCAAACCAAAGACATTTTTATGTAGGGAAATTGTTGAGGAGCAGACGCTTGTGGGCCATTTCTGGGAGCTCCGGTCATCCGTTTTGTGTGCCATTTCTTTTGCTGGGTTCTAGAGATCTGGAAGAACATGAACAGATCAGTATTGTAGACAATTGGCACTGATGCGATGTATTTTTTAGATTTGAATAGAAATAAAGAAGCCTCCCCCACTGAGACAAAGGCCCGAAGACGTAGGCAACGTTGTGCCGAACTCCGTTATCACTTCTCTTGTTATGGTTTGTTGTTTATTACTTCATTTCAGATCTGCATATATGTATATGGCTGTCATAATTCCTCTTATTTCCTCATTCTTTCATTAAGATTCTCAAAGGGTTAATTAACACATGCAATTAAAAACTCAACCAAAGTCATTAAAAGATCTTTACGGATCATGTACCCAGTGTTCAACGTGGATATCCTTTGACTGTATTTCCCACCATTATTGGACACCTCGAAAATAAAAGAACAACTGACACCAACAGAGCTCAAACCCGACTCCATACAACATGCATCCAATGATCATATTGTGTACAAACAGATCAAGGGCACTCACCAGCAAATGATCCATCTTTATCAAGTTGTCAAAGTAGGGTAGCTCCTACACCAAGGCAAGTGGCTCACCCAAGGCCAAATTCAGTAGAAATTTCCTCATATGATGGGGGAAATCAATGCAATGGAGGCCATTTCTTCCTAAGGGGGTAGGATTGATCCAAATGGATGTTGGTGTCCTCCCACCTATTCCAACTGGCTCATTTTGGCAGTTTTCCAGTTTGGCAGTTTTTTCTCTAGTTTTTGAGTCCCTGACTTACGGGGCCGTTTTGAGGCCCTAAAAAACATTTTTAGGGCTCTCCATATTCATAATGATGATTGATAAATAGCAACAAAATGTGTATTCCTCATATATACCTTTCCAACGGGCTATCATGCGCCTAAAACGAAGATCATTTGCAAAAGTTACGACCTTGGGAAATTGATGTACTAACTTACCCAAACAGGGGCCCACATGACTTTTGGCGCTTCATCTCCTAGGTTTAGGTTTTTTGGATGTCTGGGGTTTTTTACATTCCTGTTTATTGTAAAAAGGTGTTCAGAGCCTCATTTTAATCATCTTGCGAATGAGCACAGTCGTCACATATCTTCTCAAAGATAAGCCGCCACCATTCTAGCAAGCTTGTTTTCGCTGCATTTTAAAGTTTCAGCTTATTTCCTTATTGAATAGAAACCAATTTTATTGTATATTTGTTATTCTATGTTAAGCATATTTTCATAATAATCTATATTGATTTCATTCTGAAAATATTTCAGATCAGTATTGGAGGTATTTCATGTGCAATAAAAAATGTAGTATGGATTACAATTAAAATGTTTTAATTGCAAATGGTGTATTAATTATAACCTTTCATGTTTCAACTCCAAAGAATCTAAAGGATGAGGCTAGACAAGAAGATGAACATATGGCCGCATCTAAAATTACTCTGCTTTCCTCCACTACTCAAGAAGGTAAAGAACACTCTAATGCTCTTTTTATTAATGAAATACTTGTAATAATAATAACAAAAAATATCAATTTAACAGTTTTTTCTTATTGCAGTTGATGATCCGTGCCCCCCCCTTGAAACAACCTTGCCATCATGAGTACACGACTAGGTTGTCAATAAGACATGCAGGGGCCAGAACAACTGAAGAGGAAGAAGGAACCAAATACCTACTTTATGAATTTATTTCAAGTAGAAAGAAACCAAAAAAGAAAAGATTGTACTTAGAAACATCGTGTACAATATTGTGAAAACATATTTTTAATGATAACATTTATTCAGATGAAGTATTTTGTGCTTATGATTAATGAATGAATGTCATATGTTAATGAATGATTGCTATATGTTTCTTTATCCACAAAACCACATATGTTTCTTTATGAATTTGTTGTTTTTCTAGTGTTTGTGCATGAATCTTAATGTGTTGCTTTCAACTATTTTCTAGTAGATAGATTGTGTACTGGGGAATTGACAGTGATGAGAGGTGGGGGAGTGGCCATAAGAGCTTCCACCTTCACGCGGTTGGCCATATTCAATAGAGAATAAATTAGGATTTGGATAGTCTGGGAGCAAACCTCCCTCAATCCAACAGAGCAACAACAAAGTCAATGTTGACTTTGTTGTTGCTCCATCAAATCGAGGGAGGTTTGCTCCAAGATTAGACTACAATAAAGTATTCTCGAAACCAATAGGATCTCATTCAAGTATTCATGCACTCAATTCTTTTTAATTATTATTTAGTCATAAAAATGTTTGTTAATTTATTTTGTTATTTTGTTGATTCTTTAACTGTTGGTTAGATTATTAGAACAACTATTTGAGGAGATCTATTGGAGCAACACTAAAAAAATATCATGCGAGGAAAACCATCAAATATCCAAGTATTTGAGTTGTTATTTAATTTCTAATTGAAATTGTTTTGTATGATTGACATGATGATTTCTATTGTGATTTTGGTTCTTCCCACTCACATATGATTGACATGATGATTTATATTGTGTTGTTGTTACCTTGATTTTGATAGTGGTTATTTTCTATGTGATTTCTAAGGCCTTAGGAAGGTGTGGGAGCACCTGCTCAAAACATGTGGACAACTCTTCTCCTACCTCCATTGCAACTTCATGAACTTTTTCTTAAAACTTTCAGGTATTCAATCTTGTTTCTTTAACTTAACTAGTGCAATAGTTTTCTAGTCCATTTGGTTAGATAAAAATGTGTTGGTTTTCGTTCCTTATTTTCTCCATTGACTCTAATTTGTTGTAGGTTATTTGACTTGTATCTGCAACACTTCTCTTTATTTTTCCCATTGTAGATATAGATTATGAATCCATATTTTTCTCATGCAATCATACTTCTCCTTAATTATTCCTTTCATATTTATTGTTGATTCTATAATGATCTTGGAAAGTGAGGGTAGATCTATCTTCCAGAAGTCAATGACAAGTTGCAGTTGGACCTCATCTTCCTCTTGAACTTCTTCCACCATAAGAACTAATTGTGGTATACTTAATGACTCCACTCTTCCAGTCCCTTATCTTGTATACTCCACTGTAGAATCTTTTTGTTTGATCTAAACACAAAACTCAAATCTAGAACTAGTTGCACGTGTTGTGACTAGTGGGCTATACACTACACTTGACATGGGTTGTGAAAATGAGTCAGTAGTTATCATAGGAGGGGTAATAATGGAAATTGATAGAGGGGATTCCTTTCTTATGAATTCCAAATGGAGTGGTAAGAAATCCTCTACTAATATAAGTTCCATATGAAGGTGAAAAAACTTGTTTATTATATCCTCTTCCTCATGCTCGCCTAAGATGGTTACCCATCCAAATTGATATCCCAAATATGCCACCGTTTCCTTTTCCCTTTCCACTAACATCAATTCATTATGGATATTCATCTATCCTATTGACTATGGAGTCCTAGATTTTCTTTTTATCCATAACGACAGTGACATCTTATCTTGGATGTCCTCAATTCTCAACCCTCCGTAGCTTGTGTCCCCAATAGTTGAACACCTAGTGGTTATACCCAATGTGAGAATGAAACGAATATAAAAAAACTCTAAAAATGGAAATCCTAGTTCATATACCATGCATCCAATACATTATGTAGTACCTCATTAGTGACATACCTCACCTAGATCATCTTTATGACATTTTCATAGTTTTCAACCACATGGGTGGCCTATTTTGTACACTAACCCTTTCCTTAGGTCCATAATACCAATGTAGACAACAATTGTACTAACATGCTAACCATAAAATGGTTAATGGAGGTTACATCATAACCCTGCTTCTTGGATTTCATGCCATATGTGCTAGTGGGGAAAATCCTCATATTACTATATTGGGTCAGAATATAGGCAAAGCATTGACTTCCCTTAAAACACAGTCCCAATCCTAAACTACCCCAAACTATCTGAATAGAAATAAAAAAGAGAAGAAATAATATTGGTAAGTGTACCTTAGGCCTTAACGTCCGATGTAGACTTCCTTTAACTTTATAGCTTCCCATGTTGCGGGTCTCCTCCCAAAGCTGACCTGCAAGAACACTTAGGCAATCAATGCTACAAATATACAATCTCTACTTATCAATGTTAGTGTTCATATATAAACATATATGCATTAATCAATAAAGATATAAATACACAAAGTATTGGGACAGGAAAATAACTCTTTTATTCAAACTGAAGATTAAAATATGACAACCTTCTCATCAACAGACGCTCCACGAACCAGGTTCGAACTCCTCTTATTGTTGCTCCAAGTGCATCATTCCCATGCTACCTCTCAGAATCAACTGATCTCCTTGGGAAAATGAAAGGGATTGTATAGGGAGAGGGTTGGAGGGGGAATGTTGAGGCCAAATCTCAGAAAGGGCTGCAAAGCTTGGGCTAGAAGGGGAAGGGATTTTGGCAGAGTTTATTTGTTCTCTAGCTTGATTATGGAATGGGACCCCAAGAACTCTTTTTACATGACAAAAAAATGGTTATTCGGTTTGTGGATGGGCTACAATGGGTAAAATTGTTGGGAAACCCTCGATAGCTCGTAAACTCCACCGAATTCCTTTCAACTTTTTATTTTTTGCAACTTTTGGAGGTAAACGCAGGTTGTTTAGCATGTAGCCAACATATGTACGCGGGATGTCTAGTATGAACCATCCATGTGTACATGGTAAGTAGTGCAGCAGGGCGCATACGTGCTCCAAAAATGGTTTTTTAAAGAGAGATCCTCAATAGTAATTTGGCAAATGGTGTAAGTAAAAAGGCCAATGCCATGTATGCATAGGTAGGGAATTTTATGGCTATAACAGATGCCCCCTAATGTGTGAGGTTAGAAGAGCAACCTATGGCCGAAATACATTACAATATCTTTACCAGTGGGAAGTCATGGATTCGAGTGAGCCTGGGACCAGAGTTCAGGAGCGCGCCATCTACAAAATAACAATAATCTCTCTGAGGAGGGCATACTCGTGCTCGAGATGAACTAATCAAGGCTTCCAATCAAGTACAATGCATATCCATGTCATATAAAAGTCTATATAAAGTGTATCCGCGAGAAATACATAGCGGATCTACATCTCAAAATATTTCGATGATATTCAAGTACAATATAATATGCATCGTTAAGAAGCATTGACGCCTGCGGCTGGAGATGAGGACTTCATATCTCGAGAAACAACTTAAATATCTTCAACAACTTAGGTAGGAGTACAATACGAGTGTAAGACTCACTACTCTAAGGTCTTCGACATGCTGTCGGGGAAAGACTGGAGGATCTCGATCATCAGGTGCAGTGCTTCATCGATTTTGAATCTGGACTTGACTAGACTCTCAGGATGGTCGACTCATGAAAGTCAATAGACAAACTGTAGAATGGACGACTCAGGTTGGATAAAACTTCCCTTGGACAAAAGAAAAAAAGATTATCAGACTTAGGCATCGTAATATTGACATAAGTTTGTGATGCAGGAGGCACTACAAATTCTCCATATGTTTGGAAGAGTAACCAAATGGACGGGGACACAACTCTATGTAGCAAGAACAAATTCCTAAGGTCATACTAGATCCCAATTCTTGGCGAACAAATGAAAGGAGGTGCTTTGTTCAAGGGCGACTATCTTGCTGCCAAAAAAGATTTCATATATCTAGTCCCCTCTTTTTGGAATATTTGATTTTTTGTCCTTTTCAATTTTTTTAACAATCTTGAAAAAGAATAAAAGAATGCTACGTTACAAAGGAGGAAACAAGTGTCACAGTTAAGAAAACTAGTTCCAAGTGCATAGAACATATTGATGCTTGATTCAAGGAGACATGTGTAGGATGAGGACACTCGGGGACAATTCTTCCATGGGTCAGGATGTCAGATCGCAAGGGAAAAAGTGTTGCAAGGCTTGCGTATAAGGAATGTTTTAAAGGTTCAGTTGAGAGCAACATGGACCGACATTAGGCCAAAGATGCAAATATGAGACCCACAATGTGATTAAGCATGACACAACAAGACTCCATCCATGTGAATTTTTACGAGCCTAGAGAAGGTAAGCTCAGTGATTTTTTTCATGTTTAGAGAGTCTGAAAAAATGCTAAAAAGAAGACTCCAGGGAGTTCCTTTTCGCAATTAGTCTAATTGGTATGAAAAAGAGTTAAACTTATACCGAAAATACATCTCTTCAATACCATTTGTAGCAAACAATGCTACAAATATACAATCTCTACTTATCAATGTTAGAGTTCAGATATAAACATAGATGCATTAATCAATAAAGATATAAATCTGCAAAGTATTGGGATAGGAAAGAACTCTTTTATTTAAACTGAAGATTAAAATATTACAACCTTCTCATCGGCAGATTCTCCGCAAACCAATTCTAGGCTCCTCTTACTGTTGATCCAAGTGCATCATTCCCATGTTGCCTCTCACAATCAACTGATCTCCTTGGGAAAAGGGAAGGGATTGTATAAAGAGAGGGCTAGAGGGGGAATGTTGAGGCCAAATCTCAGAAAGGGCTGCAAAGCTTGGGCTAGAAGGGGAAGGGATTTTGGCAAAGTTTCTTTGTTCTCTTGCTTTATTATGGAATGGGACCCCAAGACCTCTTTTTATATGATAAAAATATGGTTATTCGGTTTGGGGATGGGCTACAATGGGTAAAATGGTTGGGAAACTCTCGATAGCTCGTAAACTCCATTGAATTCCTTGCACCTTTTGGAGGTAAACACAAGCTGTTTAGCATGAAACCTGCGTATGTACGCGGGCTGTCTAGTATGGAACATGCAGGTGTACGTGGGTAGTATTGCAACAAGGCATGTACATGCTCCAAAAAATGGTTTTTTAAAGAGAGATCCTCAGTAATAATTTGGAAAATGTAAGTAAAAAGGCCAATGCCATGTATGCATTTTAGGGCTATAAAAATATGCCAGGTATAGGTCCATTTTTTCTTATGTGGTAGCTCCACCTTTCAACATGGTATCTCCCTCTTTCTACACTATAATGTGAACCATGAAATTGTTAGTGATTTCACTACATCCACACCTCCAAAAGGTCATATGTCCCTTTCATTCAATCCATCATTGTCTTATTACTATTTCTCTGTCACCCATTCACTCTCAATGATGGAGAGAGTGAATGGGAGACAGAGAAATAGTCACAAGACAATGATGGATTCAATGAAATGGACATATGACCATTTGGAGGTGTGGAGGTAGTGAAAGCACGATAAAACCGTTGGTCAAATCATGGTAAATAGTTATGGATCCAACTCCAAATCACATATTTTGAAGAGGTACCGATTTTTAAATTTAATTATGGTTTAGATCAAGCCTCTTCTAAACAACATGTGCAACAGTAGTTTCTACTTGTCAACCATATTTTTAGAATATAACTCTGCTTAGAAACACCACATTGGACGTGGAAATCCCTGTGTATGTGGATAAAACCCCCATGAGTAAAGAAAACTTGTTTGGACTTTAAAACTATCATGGACACAAATTATCTTCCTCATTTGGCCAAAACAATCTCCCTAGATCAAAACCACATATTAATCTTACTTCAAATATTTCTTAGCTAAAGGTTGGTTGAGTTATCTAGCTATGAAAGCAATCACTAGAGATGAAGAAATATATCATCTTTAGCTAGTCTATACTATCCTTATAATAAAAATGGAAAGAAAAGCTATGTTTATGGAATAATTTCATGTTTTTTAGGTTCTTTGCACTAAATTTTCCCTAGTTGAGAGGGACAATGTAATTAACTAGTGTTTAAAAGCCTTACATTATTGGGTCTTAAGTGAGAAGTATGACAACAATGAAAATGAAATTTGTACTAGCCCTTATGTCATAAGCATCTATTTGGGAAGAGATATATGCAATAATGCACATATCTCTATATGTGTTTGAGTAAGCACCAGTAATAATTAGATAACATATTTAAGTAGGAAACACTCTGGTTCCTCTGCCAAGGTTGTTTACAATACATGATGCTTGCATAGGTATCCTAATATACAATATGTATTAAGATAAGTCATTTTTTTATTATTATGGATAAATACCTACTTAACATGCATTATGTTATAGAAGAACCTGATATCTAAAATATATTATCAATGCCATCAATTTTGAACTCAAGGTGACTTCAACTAGGTTGATGTTAATCCAATATGCAACCACCAAAGTGGAAATATCTCTCACATCTCTTGAACTCAATAGGAACTTAAAACTTGGTTTTTCCTATAAACATTATGATTTATTAAGTTAAAGAAACCTAAAGGAATTCATGTTCCTAATAGAGAAGATTCAAAAATTTGCATGAAATTAGAATATAGATATACATTCTTCTTATGAGATTCTCCCTTGGGAAGTGGATGCTCATACACTATAAATGTATTTATCCATCTATAAATTCCACATATTTTAAGCCCCAACAACACACCGATATTCATCATTCCCTTCAAGGAGGTTGCCCTAACACCCATGACATGGACTAGTTTCTTACGCAAATTGGAGAAATACTTATCAATTTGCCCTAAAAAAATCAAGACTACATTGTATTCTAGGCCAAATAGAGGGTAGAAATTATTGACCCCATCCATTCTTATAATATATGATTATCACAAAACAAATCATCTTTTATATTGGTATAACTTACAATATCCATTCTCATTTTTAAAATAGGATTATTTTATATATAAATCCAAATAGAAATGAGTTTCAATTACCAAAATGAAACTCAAACTATAGGCCAAAACAAATTTTCAGATCATTCTTTTATGATACATGAGTATGAAAAACTCATGTTAATTTCTATAGAAAATACATCCACAAAACAACCCGTTCTATCTTTTAGAATGATTTTCTTCCATTTTTCAAACAATTCTTGAAGGCAAGCCAAAGTTTTGAGTTGTTTGTGTATATTCTCACATATATAACTTTGTCGATGGAGAAGTGGAATGAATAATTTAGAAAGTCAAAACATTTTTAAACCTCACACTAAAGATTGAAGTAGTAAAACCTTGTATTGAATTTGCAGTAGGTGAAAAGTCCAATTTGTTCGTTGGATCTAATTTTGATTGTATTATTTTTTACTACATTCCTTGAATCAAGGAATCAACTTATTAATTTTTCAGACAAAAGCTTAATTTGTTCTTTTGTTTTAATTATATCAATGGCTCCCAGCCTCTAAAATGACGTGGATATGATAACATAGTCGTTGGGTTCCATGGCACATTAATCTATTAGACATAATTATATTTGTTCATGACTTCTGATTTATGCTTGACATCCCTTCTGATGTCATTGTTGTCCCATTTTATCCATCTAAAATTTTAAAGTTGTTGATTGGATCGGTGCTTCCCGAGACTTGACACCATGACCTCCAAGATATAGCATGTTGCCTTGCTCTGAATATTGAAAGGCATGATATTTGCAAGTGTTTTCCATTTCAAGGTGTGGTGGATGACCAATTGGGTGGGTATTGATAGTTCCAACAAGGAATTTGAGATGCATTGCTACTTCTATTACTACCCACTTAGATAGACTCAACACTTGCCATAGTTTGACGAACTTACACATTTGTGCACAGGGGACAAATATATACTGGGAATGACCTCATTTCTCATCTATCTACAATCTCCATCGCTACCCACTTGATTGAAGTCAACAATGTAGTATGGATCACATGCACATGATGGCATCAAGAAAATGGGTGGATGACAACAAAAGATTATGTCATGATTGATCAAACAAGCTAAGTGGATATGAGGATACCAAGAATTTTTTAATGTAATCAATTTTGAATTTAACAAATATTTCGGTAATGTAATCCTTTTTAGTGTGCCAAATTATGGGATTAACTTACTTGTGAAATTAGTATTGCTCATATGCTTAGAGTCACATAACTTAAATTTGGTCTCACGGGAGGAAGTAGTGGCTAGCTCGACAAGTTAAGAGGATGAAAAATTGAAGCATTGTGAAATCTGATACCCATCAAACTAATATTGTTGCTATTTACCACTTCCATGTCATGATATAAAGAACAATGATTGTAAATATATTAACATATTTTCATAATTGAGAAAGATAAATAGGGTACAAGCTATATCCATTTTTGTAAACATATATGTTTATCACGAATGCTATGATATTCTTGTAAACATGTAAAGTGAATAACTATATCATTTAGAGTCATCCCATGACTAGTTTCAATAGTGTAAATATTGGTGTGTGCATTTATGTATTAACTATGTGAGAGTTTTCGAAATGTCACCTTGTCTTTGGTATTACATTGCATAGATTGGCATGGGTTAGAGGAGTTCAAAGTAAATTAATGGAATTCGTTGAGTGGGATGGCATTGGTATATAAGAATCGATCTTGGATCTGGGATTTTTAACTATTTGGCAAATAATAGATAATTTTGGCACCGACATCTCAAGAGTGAGGTTGTGCTACAATTTTTTTTTTAATATGTGGACATGAGGTTGTGCTACAATTTGTTTTTTAATATGTGGACATGAGGTATTTGTGCAATAAAACATAAGTGTTGAGCTTTATTTTTGCAATCATGATGCATATTGAGTGGCAAGGACTGCTTACAAAGAACGATGAAGGTAAGTTTACAAACAATTTTGACTTGAGATGCCTATGTAATAAGTTGTGACTAGACATTTAAAATCAAAATCATAGCTAAGGTAGGGTTCTTGAGACTTTGGATTTTAACTGTTATTAATAATCTATCACTGAATTGAAAATTTATAATTTATTAAGGAAATATTACAGAGGTTTGGGGATTGTATTAGTTTTGAAATGATTTATGACAATAAAAAAATTCAAAATTTCTTGGAACTAGTACCTAAAGTAAGGGAACTTATTCATGACTTCTATGCAAGATGGTATGCTTCATGCATGGAGAACCTTTAGAATCTCAAGGAAACCTATGAGTTCATGATCATGTAAGATGACCTTGATTATCATATAACATTTAATTCTCCTTGTGAAATACAAGCTCATTGATGTTTAGTTATTATTCATTAATTTAACCTATTATTGTATTTGACAAATGCAGGTTTGAAGGGTGGTCAATCCATGATCCACAATGCATTTCCGACCAAGTTTATGCCGCCCACATTTTTTATTCTTGCCTTGGTTGTTTTTGATGTGTCTAGGAGCATATGAAAAGAAACTAAGGCAATAGTAGAAAACACGGGCAGCACATGGAACAACCTGAACATGTTATGTTGGGAAATTAGCTCTATTTCAACTTTTATGATGTAGGACCAGGTATACTATGTTGAGATCACTATCGGTGCATAATTTCTTATTGCTATCAGTGTGTTTTTTTGCAATGTTGAGATCATTCCCAACAGTGGCACAATCCACTCCAATTATGTTAGCGACTAATAATTATGTGTTGTTTCTCTAAATTTGTTGCAAGACAATGATTCAAAATACGATAAGACAAATAACTTGTGCACAAGTAGTATCCCTTATTCCCTTTGTTCAATGGACTACCAAGACATAGTACAAATGGCATAGGGGTTAGCTATACAAGTGGAGGAAATTAAAACTTTTCTAGGATCTCCTATAATGCAATCTTCTTAATTATTTTTTTAATATACACAGTGTCATCGGATATCTGAAGAACAAATCGACAGTACTAACTGTCGGAGGTATGGCACCCCCGCCGAATGTACTGCAAAACCGTTGGATATTCACCAAAAAGGGTTGTTGGATATCCGATGGTCTGACCGATAGTACTATTCATCAGAGGCATGGCACCCCCGTCAGAGGTACTATACTACCGTTGGATATTCACCGAAAGGGGATGTGAGATATTCGACGTTGGGATCGACAGTAATGATCGTCGGAGGTACTTTTGTATCGTCAACCATTTGACAAGCATGGCCATCGGATATGAGTCACATGGCCGATAATAATAACCATAAGGATGTAGGATATTCGACGTATATTTATGTTGGACTTCCGACACATAGTCGTCATAAACAATGTCTAATTTTGATGAGTTTTTGGCCCTTAGGATTGTTGGTATAGCCGACGACATGTCGGATATCCAACATCTGTATGTTCGTCAGATAGCTAACCTGAATGCATCGACGAAACTAATAACTGGGTTTTGTCGGAGGGCTAACGAAATTGTGTCGACAAATCGATGTAGTGCCATCATATTTCAGTGCACAAAAAGTAGTGAATGTTTGTATGTAATCACTATTTCTGAATCCTAGCTCAATAATCTCCATTGAACCCTCTTTCAAATCCACATCCACTAGGATTTGAGCCATTATTATTATATTCATCCTCTAATAACTATCATTCATTGCAATAAACCACCTCAAGCTATTCCCTATGGTGCCCTGAGCATTGTGGTCCCTTCTAGTTCAAATTTTCTCTTGCCCATCTCCTCTAGTACATTGGAGTCATGGTTTTCTGACAGTGTTGCTACATTTCCTTTGGACAACTTCTCCCTTGGGTCTTTATTCACAAGACTTTAAACTTATTTTATATTTGTCTTTATGATGTGAATGCATTATAATATTTCTAAAGGTAAGGTTCATTCTCAAGCTTAATTGTTATCTTTTATATTTTATTTATCAAGGTACACTACAAGTGGTATTGGAGCTCTTTCTTTGGCAATATTTTTTATTTTTGTAGATTTTCTAAGTGGAAAAACATGACTACAAAATAATTTTTTTGTGTAGAATTTGATGAAACCAACTATAAATATGAGTTCCTCTTGAAAAACACCCAAGTAAAAAAAACACTCATCCAAATCGAAGTTTGGGAAGAGAAGTTATCATTGATTTAAAAATCAGCTATTTTAAGGTTTTCTAACGATGGTTGAGTGGATTGCATAATAGATATCTTTTGATAGGGTGACCAAATTTCTGTCAAAACAATGCCATTAGATGCAGAATAACCGCAACAACTCATAATTTTGGTCATAATAGATATTCCAAGAAATAATGAGGGAGTTATGATCATTTCAAATTTACCA
>ML821023.1:33688-57639 GCA_009831015.1 Picea engelmannii | reverse complement strand
TCGGCAAAAAACCATGTGCCGAAAAACCACCTAATATCATGTGGTCCCGGAAATATGTCATCCCGGCGGAAATATGTCGTCCCGAAAAAAAAAAACGGGGGCGCTGCCCCTGCACCCCCCTCTAACCCCCCTGCGCACTCGACGCAGACGCTCAGACACTACTACTCGTGCAAAGAATATAACACATACCCAACATTTTTCTCATCCAACTTATTGCTCCTCCAAACATGCTAAACACATACCCACTTGTAGATGTCCAACGATCCAGATCTCCAGCCCAGTCTACATCCACAAATCCATGTATATCCAACACTCTGTCCAATCCCAATCTTCCTTGGTAGCACGATCCATAGCTAGCAATATAACACAAATACCTGAAAACCCTTTTTACTATTGTCCAATGCTCCTTCCCTGGTTTTTACATATACCTGCTCAAAACTCCCACTACATGTGCAATGTCTGGTCTAGTATAGACCATTGCATACATCAAATTGTCAACTGCACTCGCATATGGAACACGAGACATGCCCTCCTCCTCTTCATGTGTCTTCGTACACTTATCCGCAGATAACTTTACACCAACGGGAATAGGAACCTTGACCAGTTTACATTCTTGCATATTAAACCTCTGTAATATTGTCTTGACATGTTTTCTCTTATTTAACCAGAGTTTCCTCTTTTTCCGATCTCTTTTAATTTCCATGCCCAAATTGATATTTGAAGCACCGAGATCCTTCATGTCAAATTTAGAGGACAAATAAGTTTTCACATCCTGGATAATCTCCTTGTTGTTTCCTATCAGCAACATGTCATTCACGTACAAGACCAAATAAATCAAATGATCACCCATTAATTTAAAATACACAAAGTGATCCTCTTTGCTTCTTGTGAAGATAAGTCCCAGCATATAAGTATCAAATTTTTTATACCACATCCTTGGTGATTGTTTTAAATCATATAGGAATTTTTTAAGCTTGCATACCAGCTCCCTTCTTTCCCTTCACAGCAAAACCTTATGGTTGCTTCATATAGATTTCTTCTTCCAGATCCCCATGTAGGAATGTTGTCTTCACATCCATCTCTTCTAATTCAAAATTAAATGCAGCAACAACATATAACAAAAATCTTATCAAGGTTAACTTGGCAACAGGAGAAAAAATCTCACCAAAATCAATTCCCTCAACCTGGGAATAACCCTTTGCTACTAACCGAGCTTTGTATTTATCCACTTTTCCTTCTCAATTCAGATTCTTTTTAAATACCCATTTGTTGCCAATGGGATTTCTTCCAGACGACAACTCCACTAGATCCCAAGCCTCATTCTTATCCAAGGCTTCCATTTCTTTGTCCATGGCCTTTTTCCAGAGATATCCATCCTCTGAATCCATTGCCTCCCTGACGGTTCTAGGATCATCATCAGTAATAGACAAAGAAAAATTTGAATGGAAATCAGATGGAGTATACCTTTCTAGTAGCCTTCTTTATCAAACCGATCTCCTCAATACTGGAGTATGCGGATCTTCCTCTTCTGATTCATGTTCTTCTGTAGAGTCTGATTCATCATCCTTTAAATAAAGCTATGTTTTCTCTAATTCTTCCTTACCTGGTGGGACTTCCTGTTTAACAACATCCTTCTTTTCTCTAAATACCACATCTCGGTTATACACTACCTTCTTAGTTTATGGGTTCCAAAGGTTATAACATTTAATACCATCTTTATATCCAATAAAGATACACTTTTCAACCTTCTTATCTAGCTTACTCATGTTTTCCTTTGGAACATCAACATATGCATCACAGCCAAATACCTTCAGATGTGTGAGAGAAGGTTTCTTAACAGTCCATACTTCTTGTGGAGTCTTGTCATCCACCACTGACGAGGGCGATCTATTGACCAGGTAACATGCAACACCCACTGCCTCTGCCCAGAATTCTTGCCCTAACCCGACACCACTGAGCATGCACCTTGCTTTTTCCATCATTGTCATGTTCATCCTTTCTACAACTCCATTCTACTGAGGTGTATATGGAGTAGTCTTCTTCCTTTCTATATCACACTTCTTATAGAATTCTTCAAATTATTCTAAAAGAACTCTCTGCCATTATCTGTCCTCAACACCTTAATTCTTTTCTCTGCTTAATTCTCAGCAAGAGCCTTAAACTCTTTAAACCTATCAAAGACTTCGGATTTATTCATGGGGAAATATATCCAATTATTCCTTGAGAAATCATCTATAAATGAGACATAGTACATATATTTTCCCAATGATGGGACCGACACAGGTCCAAAAACATCACTATGAACTAGCTGTAAAATTCCTTTTTCCCTCGTTGCACTAGAGGGGAATCTTACCCCATTTTGCTTCCCATATACACAATGTTCACAGAAATCAAAATCCAGAGAGCAGTTAGACATACCTTCAACCATACCTTTACCATGTAGTAGTCGAAGACCCTTCTCTCCAATATTCCCCAGTCTTTGATGCCATAGCATAACCTTTTCTCCAGAGACTGTAGGATTTATTTCTTCTTCAACTCCAATATTGGGAACAATGGAACTATTACACACATCACTAATAGTGCTTCCTTGCAGCTTATACAAAGTTCCAAACCGAACTCCCTTCAACAACACCATTGCTCCTCGAACCATCATGTAGGTTTCCTTTTCAAATGTTGTTTTTACCCCCGCATGATCCATTTTTCTTACATAAATCATTTTTTTGGCCAAACCTAGGATGTGCATTACACCAAGCAGTGTTCTAATCCTTCCATCTATGAGCCTCAACTTGACTTTTTCTCGTCCTATTATTCGGGTTGTCGAATCATCACCTAGGAAAACATTACCTCCATCATACCTTTCATATTCACATAACCACTCCCTGTGGGGAGTCATATGAAAGGATGCACATGTGTCAACCAACCATGCCTCATGATATACATGTGTGCTTGAAGAAGCCAAGTACACATCCCCTCCTTCTTCCTTGGAGGTATTTTCTTCTATAGAAGAAGATTCTTTAGATCCATTCTTTTTCTCAAATTTGGATCTACACTGCTTCTTGTAGTGCCCTTCTTTTCGACATCTCCAACATACCTTTACAAAATTTCTGGGAGATTTAGATCCACCCTTAGACTTAGATCTCCCACTTGAGAACTTAGATCTATTTCTTTTTTGGGAGCGTCTTCTTGCAAATAATGTGTATGTGCTCTGTCCTTCCATGTTCTTCCATCTCATCTGCTCTGACAATAAGTATGAGACCACTTCATCAAACTTCAAGGTATTTGTATTACTACCTATGGCCACAACCAGACTATCCCACGAGTCTGGTAAAGAACACAATAAACTGATACACGTATCTTCATCTGAAATTTTAATCTCAACAGATACTAACTGATTTACCACAGTATTGAAGGCGTTCAAATTCTCTACCATTGATTCTTCATCTCTCGTCCTCAGATTATACAACTTCTTTCTCGTGAATAGTTTATTTACTAGGGACTTAGACTGATACAAATTCCCAAATGTATCCCATAAATCCTTCGTTGTATATTCCTCTGACACATTCAGTGATACTGAATCTGAGAGACACGGTTGGATTGTGCTATTCTCCTTTCGATCCAACTTTTTCCAATCATCTGTTGAAGTTCTTATAGGTGCAGTACCTGGATCCACCACAATCCACTGATCTATGTCCACCAACAGATCTTCCATCTTGAGCTTCCATAGCTCAAAACTTTTCCCATTAAACTTCTCGATCTCCATTTTCGAATTGTTTGCCATTTCTTTTCACCTGAAAAATCAATACCACAGATCTCCCACTGTAACAAGTCTTATCACAGTCCCGAGTCAAACCCTTGACCACAAAGGCGTACCCCTAAATCCAACAAAGCTCTGATACCAAATGTAGATTTTAACCTTGTACAATATTTACTACAAACAGATTTCCAATAAAAGAACAAAAAATATATAATGGCAAATACAAACATTACATAGAGATTTTTCCCCTGGAAACCCAAACCAGGAAAACCAACATATTATATATTCATTCATAGTGATACATTGTTTACAATACAATATACATATAGGAACCAACAACATCCAAAACCCTAACCCAATGACCTGGATTAGTCAACAACCCTAATTACTTAACATGAAATAGAAAACTATCAACAAAAAACCATGTGCCAAAAAACCACCCAACAATGGACACGAAAAATTGAGGCACCAGGAAAAATGAGGCAAAAATGCAACATGTTTCCCAAGGCAAAAATGCGACACTACTACTCGTGCAAAGAATATAACACATACCCAACACACACACACACACACACACACATATATACATATATGTGTGTGTCTGTGTGTGTGCGTGTGTGTGTGTGTATTATAAAACAAAACATATAATAAGAAATAACCAAAGAAAAAACAAATGTAACAAAAGAAAAAACAAAGAAACAAAACCCGCGATAATGGTGAAGATATTCGACAATCGAGCTTATTATAGCACAAGTTGTAGGTTGGGAAAATCCCGACCCAACCACAAAATCAAGTGCTACAACTTGGGAATCCTACACCCAATATCACCTCGATGTAGTTTGTAACACATCTGACCCCTAAGTACCATTTTTAGGGATGGGGCATCAAAAATTTACTTACTTTAGTTGTCTTGAATCATCTTTATGAGGTCTCCATCCTCTTCTACTCAATCATAGCTTTCCAATGACTACTGCCATGCTCAAATCCAAGCTATGGATTGCAAGTTATGGCCTCCCGAAGCTCTTAAGGCGTTATTAGTCAAGCGCCACGTGGCACCCACATGGGTCCATCTCACTCGTACCATCCCCAAGTTCCTACATCCACAGTGGAAGTCCATCCACCATCCAATCCAATGGTGGGACTTGATCCTCGTTCAACAAACAGGATAGAGGGGAGTTCAGTGTTTGATGTTGAATGCCCCTTTTTCCTTTCTGCATGCATGTCCTCCGGAGTCCCGAATTCCTGAACTCCCAAAGGATCCCGAGATCTCGCCACATGGCTCCGGCCTTCGATCCTTTCATCTTATCTACGACACTACACTCCAAACCTCCAAAGTTCTGAATTTTTGGACTCCCGAAGGGTCCACCCTTACACGTAGTGGTGTATTAAACACAGAGGTAAGGACAGGTGGGTCCCGAGTACTCCACCCGTCAAATGGACCAAGCAAATATGTGTCAGGGGATGACACGTGGCAAGGCAAAGATGATGCGTGGCCCCGCAAGTGGGTGACATGTGCCATGTTCTAATGAGAAGATAGGGTCTATGAAACATACGAATCTAGGTGACACGTGGCACGTCAACCATGGGTGATGTCAGCGTTCCACATCACTCTAGGTTGATAGCCTTCCAACGCCCTTAGATCTCACGGTCGAGATGCGCCATGTAGATCCATTGATTTATTGCCTCCATTACTTTGTAACTTTGGCGTTCGAGGGATCCACTGTGTGACTTTTTCCTTGCTCCCAAAGTGTTCCACGTCGGGCTGACCACAGCCTAGATCTAATGGTCGGGAACAGCCCCACAATATCCTCAGACCTACGACTTGCATAACTTCGTGAGTTCAGTTTTCAGAGGTTTTTGCTTGCTTACCACCTCCTTTCTCCTGGAGTGGTCAACGTTAGACTAGCCGCAACGTGGATCCAATGGCCATGAGGGATTCTAAAGAATCCCTAGATCTACGGCTTGCATTAATTCGCAACTCTGACATTCGGGGGTTTTGGTGTCATGACAGCTCCACTCTCCCGAAGTAGTACTTCACAAAAGTGCCATACGTGAGTCCCTCCACTGGTTAATCGGATGGTTAAGAGGGGTTCTCAATGGACTCCCCAGATCCACGACTCACATTAATTTGTAACTCCGACGTTCGAGGAATTTGGTGCTATGACACCTCTGTTCTCCCGAAGTAGTCAATGTCAAACTAACCTTAGCATGGATCCAACAGTCAGGGAGACTCTCGATTACCCTCTGATCTACGGCTCCCATTACTTCGTGATTAGTAAGTGGATCAGGGTTTAATGGTGGGACAAGACCATCTGTCATGGTTAGAGACAGTGTCTCATGTCGGTTGACCTCATGGGTGACCATAGCAACAAGTTGCCTTTGGCCAGTTTGAAAGTGGTGTTGGGCGTAGGACGATTTTGAGGAAGAATCCAATTTTTGAAAGTAAAGCGTAAATTAGAAAAATACAGCTAGAAGGAAAAGCAGCACTTGCGAGGGCAAGACGCATGCAAAGGAGGAAAGCATGCAAGAAACCTAACCATGAGAGGGTTAGGGTTTTTGTAAGAGATTGTAATGGTTGATAAGCCAAAAATAAGTATAAATAAGTACCTACGAGGTCTAGGTCGAGAGTTGAAGAAGGTTAGAGAATATTGTTTGCTTATCCAGGGGAATGGTTGTAAGATATGAGGCCTTTCTGTAAGTTTTTGAGTTGTAGGAGAGCCTAGTAACTAGATCCTGAGGGTTTGATCGCAGACTAAGAAGCCTGGTGTGATCTAGTCAGCCTCACAGGGATTGTGGAACTTGTTTTGTGATTGTATGCTCAGAAATTGTAGTGTGGGCGACACCATATATTACAGTACCATAATAAAAGAGCCTAAGAGCCAAATCTTTGTGGACATATCCCAGGAGGAGGTGAACCACGGTAACACTTGTGTTATGTGATGTGTTGATTGCATAATTACTTTATGTGAGTAGTTAGTTGATGAAAGAATAATTCCATGAGATCTGTCAATTGTTAGATTTGTTAGAATGAATGCATACACTTAATAGATGAATGGATCTTAAGAATACTAGGAGGAACTACTAGATCAAGGCTTAATAAGATGAATTGCAATCCCAGATCCCCACTCTTCCCTGGACTGCAAGCAATTGAGCATTGCAGTCACCCATAAAACTATCTCGAGTGACACTCTTCAATACACTATGTGTGTTGTGTTTCCTTATGGTTTACCAAGAAGGCCAATAGTTTTAGCGAGCTTTGTTGGTAGTTGTTCATATTTGAACATGGTTCAGCCCAAGAAGTGTCTAGAGAAGGAGTAACAACCAACAAATGGTTATGTTTTCGGATGGAACTGCATGGGATTGAGTGAGTGGGATCCATGAAAGAATTGCAAAGAGAATGAAGGTATAAAAAGGAATGTTCAGACCATGGAATCCAACGAAGGCGGAGATTGAAATCTAGTTGAAAACAAAGGAGCTTGAGTTTTCCCAGAATGATAACAAAAACCCTAAGTTAACACTGCGCAAATATCTGGACAAGTACATGTTTAGCGACCTGCATGAGGTCTTTTTCTGTCATTTCCCGCATGTGTTAGAGGAGTGGCTATTGAGGTTGAAAGAAAACCCCCCTACAAATCAAGGCAGACAGCTTGAGTGGAATCTGTGGAGATTGCGCAGTTACAACAAATTCACACGCGTAGTAGATTTTTGGTTAGACAATATTGTTGCAGGGTTTATCACAGAATTTGTAGTAGATACTGTGAAGTCTTATAGTGCAGCAGAGCAAGAGTTCCTAAAAGAACCTAGAGGTAGGTATATCATATCGTTGTATACTTCCATCAAGATCTTACTATATAACAAAGGTGTGATGACTAAGGAAGCACACAACTAAATTTCCCTGCGTGCATAGTGGACGGGGGGAAGCACTAACAAGAGTTGGAGAAATGGAGGAAGAGATGGATAAAGAAAAGAAGGAGGAGGCCTTGGACGCAATCATGATGGAGGAAGATCAGATCAAGCAGATCATGGAAACATATGGAAAAACGGGTAGTGGAGTACCCTACCAATATAAGATGAATAATAAGAAGAGATCCATAGCAGAGAGAGAGGGATTGGAAAGTGATGAAGAAGAAGTAGAGGATCTCTGGGATGTGGAGAAGATTCAGGAAATCATGTGCACAAAATATGATATAAAGAAAATATGTCCAAGGGTAGGAACAGAAGCAAACACTCATATCCATATCAATGTCAATGTGGAACCCATAACCCCGTGTGCGACTAATACACCAGAAAGAACACCATCGTTTAGACAACCGAATTTTAGTAGGAGAAAGATAGCAGGAAGTGCACCCAATCAAGGAACAATGACTGGAGGATCCAGTTCATGAAGTAGTAGTCAAGTATCTACACCACACGGAGGTCGTAGTTCATCACCGTTCAAAATGGTAGGACATGATCCCACCATCAGGTTACCTGAACTCAAGGGAGAAGCATCGGAGGATCCTGAAAATAAATTGTTTATCTGTGAGAAGATTTGGGAAGTTAAGTAGATAAAAAATGAGGATACAAAACTTGCGCAATTAGCTATCACGCTAAGAGACCGCACACTGGATTGGTACATGAGCTCAGTTGTAAATAGTCCACCTAGAACTACAAGGACAATTGCAGATGTTAAGATGCTACTGATAAATGAATTTCAGAAGACTAGCTCAGAAGATCAGTATATGAATGAGATGATTGAAATTAGATAGAAACCAGGTGATTCTATTTGGGAAATTGACCATAGGTTTAAATGTCTTAAAGGTAAGTTGAAGTATGACATAACTAATATGCAGCATAGACATCTCTTTGTGAACTCAATATTACCACATCTGAAATACCCTTTAAGGTAGAAGAAGTTTAAAACTCAGGCAGAGGCTCTACAGGTAGCCCTACAAAAGGAAGAGAACTAGTATCAGAAGATAGATCCAACAATAGAGGAGTTGAAGGAGGATCTGAAGAACCTCACATTTCAACTAAACCAGAATAAGAGCAAAGAGAAAAGAGAAGTTGTTTGTTGTACCACATGCAGGACAGAAGGACATCACAAGAATGAGTACCCAAATTTCACGTAGTACATGGAAACAAGGCTACCAAACCCTTTGGCAACAAGAGGACCATGGTTAGAGATCTATAAAACACATGGACATGATCCATATCATTGTCCAATGATGCAGAAGTATCAGACAATACCCAAGAGTTCATATTGCAAGTTTTGCAAATCAGTATGTCATGATGACAAAGATTGTAGGACAATGGACTTGATGCGGGAAAGAACGTCAAACACTTATAGGATGCAAACATAAATGATGACAGGGCAAGTTGCACCTCATTTTAACCAGTACCACCTCCATACAACACTACGTAGCAGCAGTACAACATTGTGCAGCCTCAGTATAATAACGTGCAGCCTCAGTATAATAACGTTCAGCCACAGTATAACCCCACACAGTATAATCAGGTTCCTCAATACAACGCACCACAAGCAGATCGAGGAGGATACAGAGGTGGAGGATGAGGTAGAGGAGAATTTGGAAGAGGCAGAGGTCCAGTAGTGTGCCACAATTTCCAACAGCCAAGACATTATATAAGGGAATTTCCACTTCCACCTACAACATGTATGTATTGTCGCGCAACAGACCATGATACAGAGGACTGTCCAACATTATTGGTTAAAATTCAAGAAAAGCGGAATCAAAACAATCAGAATGTTCAGTGGATTTTTGTAGAGGCCGGGGATGATGGAAGAAATATCAACATAATCACATGAGGAGGTTCTAAGACAGGAACCGACGCAGTAAGACATGAGTCAGCGCAACTTCCAATGGGTGAAGAGCAATACTGAACCACAGAAACAGTTCGATGCGGGGAAAGAAAAAGAAATATTCAAGGAGACAAGACAGGGGTTCCTCAAGCAAGATGTTTCATCTACATCAACCGCGCAACATACTCAGAACATACCAATGTACAAGATGTCCTTATCAATGGACCACACTAGTGAAGTACCACCTATAGCGCAAGTAAGTACCATAAAGAATTTTCTACAATCCTATGTTAAGCTATCGAATGACCAATCATCTGTTAAAATTTTGAAAAATATGTTAGAAAAATGTTACATAGAGATAGAGGGGAATTTAGAACAGAAAACAGTCAATCATCTCCATACAAGAAGGAGGACAAGCAGGGAATTCAGACTGAATGCTAACATTGGAGATTTCAATATGGGGGATATCATACTAGATTTAGGGTTTGAGGTAAATGTGTTAGCCGAGAAGACATGGAAGTGTATGGGAGAGCCCACATTAGGCTATTCACCTGTCCAATTGAATCTAGTAAACCAATACATAGTTCTACCAATTGGAAGGCTTAAGGGTGTGACAGTAGATTTGGATGGAGTGCGCACAAAGGCATACTTTGAAGTAATAGAAATAATGGTTGGCACAACACCTTATCCAACATTGCTTGGCATGGATTGGGAATTTGATAGCCATGCCATAATCAACTTGAAGACAAGAAAGATGACATTTGAATCAGGAGAATACAGAGTCATTGCGCCATTAGATCCATTAGAAGGAGAAAGGTTTGTAGAACCCACTTGCTTAGATTTGGAAGAAATCAACCAGTTATACAGAACCACAGTGCGTGAAGAAGATTATGTTAACCCAACTGCAGATGGAGTACTCAGTTGGAGGAGCATCACATCATGTGCTTCTGACTCAGATACAATCTTGGAGAATTGGCAGCAGAGAATACATGAAGTCTCAACATGAAGGTGCACAAGAATAGACTGGGCAGTAAGATGGGTGGGTATAGAGATAAGAGAACCTCCCATTTTTCATGGGGTGAATGACTTAGAAGAATTCCTAACAAGATATGAAGATGAAGTGTTATATAATCATAGGCTCTTATCCATGGACATGGCACTCAAGGAAACACCTACAAGATGGTGGGGTGCACACAAAGAAACAGTTAAGGACTGGTACCAATGTAAGCGATTGTTGCGCATTAGATTTGGTGCAGAGCAGGGGAGAACTAAGATGCAGAGATACGATGGATAGGGGACACCAGTAGAACATTTGGAGAGATGCAGAACACTATGGAGGATGACACCACCAGAGGAATCGCCTCATCACTTCATCCATACATTATAAGGAGTTCCAGAAAATTGGTATGTAGACCAGGAACTACGCAGAAGCACTACAGAATGCACAACATTATAGCGGAATTTTATAGTAACCTTATCATTTGAACATGAGAACCCCAACATTAATTCATCACTCAAACAAATCAGAGGGGTGATATTTATTGATGAACCAGAGGTGGAACTCATGAGAGAGTATCACCAACAGAACAGGCAAACAATCAAGGAACTATTGTCATGTTATCATGTGGAAGAAGAAGCACCAGAGGAAGATGACCCGTGCAGCATTAATATTACAGAATTTGAAGGTGAAAGAGAGGTGGAAGGTCCATCTTTGGAATAAGAAGTATTCACTGCACCTATCAAAGTGAAGAAAGTTAATATTGGGACAACAAATAAACCTAAAATGGCAAGTATTGGAGACTATTGGGATGAACAAATAGTGGAAAGAATAACAGAGTTACTACACAAGTACAGTGACCTATTCCCAACAATGTTTACATAGATGAAAGGCATAGCAGGAGAGCTAGGGGAGATGAAGATACCTCTCAAACCTAAGGCTAGATCTATCAAATAGAGACCTTGTATATTGAATCCAATATATAAGCAGAAAGTGAAAGCAAAAAATGATAGAATGTTAGAAGTTGGAATTATTGAACCAGTAGAAGAATATGAATGGATAAGCCCTATGGTAGTGAAAGAAAAGAAACAAGGGGGGATAAGTATTTGTGTAGACCTGAGGAAACTAAATGATGCTTTCCTACATGACCCCTTTCCCACCCCTTTCACATATGAGGTACTAGAGAATGTGGAAGGCTAGGAGGCATGCTCATTTATAGATGGATTCTCAGGTTACCATCGGATCAAGATATCTCCAAAAGACATGTACAAGACTACTTTTTCCAGAGAATGGTGATCCTACCAGTACACAGTCATGCATTTTGGGATGAAGAATGCACCAATGATATTTTCAAGGGTAGTAATAGTTGTTTTTAATGAATTCAAACATCAATTTTGGAAGTGTACCTGGACGATTGGTCTGTATACAACCTACTAAAAGATCATGCGGGAGTGTTAAGGTTGATGTTGGAAAGATGCATGCAATGTCAGATGTTGTCGCAAGAGTTGACTCTAGGTTGTAATGGAGCCAAGCCTTAGCACATTTTAAATGAAAAAATAATTTGTAGATTGATCAGTCATATGAGGCTTCTAGAACCAGGTCTGAAACAGGCCTTTCAATCGCTTATAGATCATAAATGAAGAGGCATGACTTCGTTTTCCTAATTTAATTGAACTAAGGAATATGGATAGAAGATGGGGGATAAAGGAGACTGAAATAAAGAGTTAGGTATCTAATTCTGATAATTCTAATCTTCATTTCAATAGAGGAATGACAAATAACTTTGAAAGACAAACATGTATATATAACTTGTAATCTAGGCAGAAACAGTCAAGTTACAGGTCTTGTTTTGCTCACAGCATAAACAGAGGAAAAGTTGAACCTAACAAGTTGCCCAATAAATGACTACAATAGAGGTATTACTGAATTGGATCCATTACAAGTTAAATATGTAAAAGAAGGAAAACAGATTGAATGTAAACCAGAGAAAACAATATAGGAAAAACAAAATTACACAGTGACAAGGTATAGAATCTCTTGGCATTCTGTTCTATATCTGCTAAAAGAAAATGCATTACAAACCCAGCCTCCAAAGGGATCTCGGGATGTCCCCCCCCTCCCCCCAACCCCTTTTTCCAATGTTACAAAGATTCCTCATATAGGTATTGAGGTCGAAATCCTCACTAGGAGGTCGCATTTCCTCCCAAAATATAACAACAGTTACAATCAATTTATGGAACTTTCTACCATAGAAAATGGGCCAAACTACTGAAAATCGGGGTTGGGTTTATGGTTATGTATCTCTCAAATCATGACAGCTGTGTATAAACTGAAAGAGGATTTTTTTCATCTGTTTGTTCTAAGAAAAAACCTCTCTCAGTTCCCTGAGATCCATTTTCATTTGCCCTAGATCTTCATTTTACAAACATGTGTCAAAACAGGAAAATGTGAGATCCGAAAATTAGGGCTCGAAGATGGATTTGATTCTACCAATATGTGACACCTGTGTATAAAATGAAAGAGGATTTTGTGCATATTTTTGTTCTGAGCAAAAACCTCTCTCAATTCCCTGATATCTATTCTCATTTGCCCCAGATCTTCATTTTACAAACATATGTCAAAACAGGAAAATATGAGATCAGAAAATTAGGGCTCGGATATGGATTCAATTCTCCCAATATGTGACACCTGTAGGGAAAATGAGAGATTTTATTGATCTCTGATGTGTTAGGCACAAAATCCTCTGATCATTTCTCAAAATGATCCTCCAGTCACTCAGAATCATCATTTGAAAATGATGACTCAGCACAGTAAAAAAAACAAAATGCCACATTTCTGAAAATGAAACTCATCTTGTGGGGGACTTTTGACTATCTTCCCAAGCTCCAAATGAAATTATGAAGACACCACTGGAAATCTTAGGATCTATGAATGTCGATCGGCTATTCGAACGCGGAAAATGGCCTCTCCAAGGCTAAGAAAAATGGTTATTTTCCAAGGCAGTTTTTTGCATGAGGCTAGAACCCCGATTTCGGGCCTTCGGGCTTCAGGAAAACGAAGCAGTGGTTATTAAAATCTCTACGTTGGCCAAATCACTGACAAACAAATCCCCAAAATAGAATTCGACTTTTACATTGCACTCTTTTGGGCCTCCTGGTGAATTCTCTCCTTAGAGCTTTGTATGTGTGTATTGTGACTTGACATGTAGCTTACGGTGGATAGTTGAAGATCGGGACGTGAAGGATAGTGGACTCAACAATGCAAAGGGCTTGGCTTAAAATACATTTTTTCAAACTTCAAAATAAAATATTTTAAAATTATATAAAATAATTTTAAAATAATATATGGAAAGATCAAAATTTGTAGTTTGATTGTATAACTGACAATCTTCACAATGAAGGAATGCGAAGCAGGACAAAATGGGAGACCTTGGGAAACTTTTTAAAGCTTTGAGATCTTGATGGTAGAAAAGTTCGACAAAAATGGCGATAGATTTAGATTTTTTACTACGGCAGAAAGGTTGCGTCGAATGGTGCAAGGGCTTAATGGTTACACAAGCTTACACCAGGTGACAAGGTTTTGAAACTAAGTGGTGTAACTAACATAAATTTTGGAGAAAGACACTGAGTTGAGAAATTTTCAATATTTGTTCCAACACCAGATATAATTGAATATCAAGAAGTGTATCTTTGGGACATCTTTTGGAATATTGTTGGGACACATAGTGTGCAAACAAGGCTTGCTAGTGGATCCTGCTAATATTGCAGTCATTGTTAATTTACCACCACCAAAATTAGTGCGCCAATTAAGAGCAACATTGGGACATACAAGATACTACAGAAAATTTATAAAAGGGTATGCGCAGGTCAATGCGTCCATGGAGAAATTGTTAAAAAAGGATACTAAATTCCAGCGGAATGAGGATTTTCAACAAGGTTTGGACATCCTAAAAGAAAATATGGTAACAACACCTATCCTAGTATTCCCAGATTGGGAAAAGACATTCCATATGCATGTTGATGCATCAACTATAACACTTGGAGAAATTTTGGCCCAGCCAAGAGTAGGGGATTTGGATCATCCTATAGCATTTGCAAGCAAAAATTTGTCAGAATCAGAGCAGAACTACAATACGATAGAAAGAGAATGCCTAGCTATGGTCTATGCACTTCAGAATTTCATACATTATTTACTAGGGAAACACTTTAAGATGTTCACATATCATTCAACCCTCAAATACCTAGTCAACAAGCCAGTGTTGGGGGGGAGGATGTGTCAATGGCTATTGTTATTTCAAGAATTTGACTTTGAAGTGATAGTCAAACCAGGGAAGCTAAATGCAGGGCATGATCACCTGTCAAGGGTAACAAATGGAGAAGAACCTACCAATTTGGAAGACAACTTCCCTAATGTGCAGTTATTTTCAGTCCAAATAGTCGATGAATACTTTGTTGATATTATTGAGTACTTGAGTACAGGAATTACGCCACAAGATTTTAACACTGCGCAGAAGAAAATATGGTACTCAGAGCTATAGACTATCAATTGATTGCAAGACATTTATGCAAGATGGGCGTAGAAAACATTTTGAGAAGATGAGTACTAGAACATGAAAGGCCTAGGATTTTGGCAAAAGCTCATGAGGGAATAGCTGGAGGATATTATGCAAGAAAAGCTACCATGTAGAAGGTATTGTGCGTAGTACTATGGTGGGAAACAATTCGCAGAGATGCCAAGGACTATTTCCAGAGATGTGATGTATGTCAGAGGATTGGTAAACCTAATAGAAGGGATGAGATGCCCCTAAGACCACAAGTAACTTTGTAGGTATTTGATAAATGGGAAATAGACTTTGTGGGGCCAATCCACCCACCAACAAAAAGGTCAGGAGCTAGATATATCATTACTATGACAAAATACTTAACGAGATGGAAAGAAGCAGCACCAGTCAAGACTGCAGCGCAAAGACATCCACACACTTCTTGTTTGAGAAAGTGATCACTAGATTTGGATGTCCAGGGATCTTGATGAGTGACCAAGGTACTCACTTTATCAACAATATTATCAAGGCTGTGACTAAGGAGTTTGAAGTCTACCATCAGAAGAGTACACCATACCATCCTCAAGCAAATGGAACATTAGAAGACTTCAATAAGATCTTGGAGAATGCTCTGACAAAGATCTGCTAGTTCAACAGGGATGATTGGGATCTAATGATACCAGCAGTACTATGGGCACACAAGACTACATGTAAAAAGTTGACAGGACAGACACCATTCAAATTGGTGTATGGGCAGGAAGCAGTAGTACCATTATAATTTTTGGTACCCAGTCTACGCATAGCAGCAATTACCAACATAACAGAAAGAGGCATAGTAAAGGAAATGCTCAATCAACTAATGGAGATGGAAGAAGATAGGATTCTGGAAAGATTTCACCAAGAGGTATAGAAAGCAAGCGACAAAGCTTGGCATGACAAACATATCAAGAGGAAGAGTTTCAAGGAGGGAGACCTAGTCTTTCTCTATGAAAACAAAAATTTTCAACATCCTGGTAAATTCAAAATGCATTGGTTAGGGCCATATGAAGTGTCATAGATGGTGGATTTGTATAGTTAAAAGACTTGGAAGGTACATAACTGAAAGGATTGATCAATGGGAGTCGACTGAAACTGTACAGGGACAGTTGACCTCCTAACACTTCAAATTTACAGCGCAGTAAGAAAACATGTACATAGTGTATTATAATAAGAGTTAAGATAGATAAAATGAGAAAAAGAAAAAAAAGGAAAAAGAAATACAAAAATAGAAAAGACAGAAAATACAAAAATAGTGGAAAATACAACTTGCAACAGGAAGTGGACTTAGCGCGACGAAAGGAAAAATGGTTGTGTGCAACATACGGGTGATACATTGCACACTAAGGAAAGGTTACAACAAAAATATGTCGCGCACTTGAGATGCTCAGCACACTAAAAAGGGGGTTAACGGTCAGAAAAAGAGAAAAAAATGAAAAATGATGGTTGCGGAAAAAAGGTGCCAACTGGCGGCATTTATGAAATTAAATGGAACGTCCGTATAAAGCATCATTGCATTAATCACATTCTATGAGAAGTTTCATGACACTTTCTGTATAAAGGGGGAATGCGGAGAACATAAGACTTATTATGAAAACGTGAATTTGCAATGATAGAGAGCACGTCGAGCAGAAGCGAATTAACAAAGAACATAGTGTGAATTAGTTGGAACCCATTCAACAAAAACTGACCAGTACCCACGATGGCACCAGTGAATATGGGAGCGCCAAGCCAAGCAGGGAGGAAAACAAGAACCAATGTTAGGGTACCATATGAAACCACGAAGGCCGAACAAAAATCCACATAGACCAAGGAATTCATTGATGTGGACGTGATTATGTCACCACAGGTAGAACCATCAAGACCTACATCGGTGGTGGAAGAAACACAACCTCCAACAACAACGACTATGGAAATTGACCTGCAAAATGGTGCACCAGGTCACACTACAAATTGCGTAGGCACCGTACAACAACCTGCAAGGAACGAAGAAGCCCAACAAACAAATGGTGAAGCCAGCGCGCACACAGAGGTTGTAGCGCCAAGACCACCCAAAGAAGAATCTGCGTAGTAGCAGGAGGGTCTGGTGGAAGACATTATCGACCAAACAGACCCTCACATGGGAAAGAGACAAATGAAGGTGAGGACCTTAAGTCAACTGCCAAGAAGAAAGGACAAACAACCCATGATGCGGTCCCCACACAGACAACCCAACACAATCATCGTACTACCGCACATTCCAGAGGGACTGCAAACCACACCGATACTTTTGGGATGTGTGGAGAAGTTGAAATATTCAGACCACAACGTGGTCGATGCTGGAAAATTCCCCAAGTTTGTGCAGTAGGTATACCTAGACAGCATAGGGATAGGCCCCTTTGGAGACCCAATCTTACAACCGAAACCATGGGAAGCTAGCCTGGCCAACACAAACATTCTAAATCTGCTTGAAATTTCCCATTTTGGAAGGGGGGAAGAAGTAAACAACTGCGTCAAGAAGTTGATGGCGGTCCTCCATGGAGGATTATTATGGTTGAAACAACCCATCTCAATAGACGTGGAACTTATTGCACTCATCACATGTCTTCCATCAATGGATCAGAACCTCGCATAATACCTGGATGACAAAACAAAGGTCATGGTCGAGGAAATGAAGAAAAATTATGACACTAATAGGGGCTTGTGTGGGATCATAATCAAGAGGATCAACGACGCAGCAACGAGGATGGCCACCAAGCTCATGGCATGAAAAATGATTAGGAAATGATGCAAGGAAGAAGTCCCTGTCAGGGTCATCACAGTCGCAGCATAGTGCGCTAATGGTACTACACTCAGTTGGGTCCCGTATCTATTAAAATTGTTTCTCGAAGACTATAAAGACACTCAGGACTTGGGAACAGAGTTCCACTACTCATGGTTACTCATTTTGATCGCACTGATGGGGTGGAGGGAGCCCTCGTACTCTCATTTTTGTGACCGGATTGGTCGATGTCTTGCAGCACGATACACATCATTAGGGAGTAATTTAGACCTCAAGCATAGAAATTCCAACACAAGTACCTTTTCCAAGTATTTCAATGAGATATAGAAAAGCGTTGCGAATACTTGGAGGATTACTCCAGATATGGTCACACAATATCGAGACATAGCCAGCTTTAGGGTGACAAGGCACAACATGTGGATCCAAGCACACAAGGATCTAGCGAAGGAATGGCTACAACTAACATATTGCATCATTGAGGATGACATAGAAATGGCAATGAGGGATTGGCACAATGACTGGAGGATTCCAGTACTGACGCAAGAAGTGCCTAAGGGTACATAGGTAGACACCGATGTGCCCAAAAATTCGATGAAGTTGGGGAAACCCAGTCAAAATTCGATGCAGCGGAAGAAGGGGATTGCGTTGAAGAAGAATACACAAGAAACACAAATGTACACTACTCTAGGACAGAAAGAACAAGGAGCAGGGGACACTACAACACAAGACAGCCCCTCAACATCTATTCCACAGGAGTCAGGGCCCCCGAAGCGGTTAATAGTACATACTGGAGGATCGCGCAAGAAGGAGAAAGTGCACAAACAACTGCAAGAATACACTATCACGGAGGATGACGCAGACCTCGTGGCAGAAAGGGTGCAGGATCGTGCAGCGGAAGATTTTGAAGAAGCCCAACACCATAGATAAAGAATACAATACTACCTGGCATGCATAAAGCGGGTCCTCGAGTAGATCAGGTCAACGCAAAGGCCTGAAATGGGAACTAAATCCTTCCTCAAAGAAGCAGCGGCGGCGACAAGGACTACGCCAAGCAAGGAGGACATAGTTCATACTATTGCCCAAGTGAGTCTTAATTTCAGGTTAACAACTAATATGTTGCAAATGGATGAAACTGCAACACGAACGTCATTGAAGGACTTGGCGAAGGTACAGTTGGTATTAGAAAGAATACCTACCAAGGCACTGTACAGGCTCCAAGTCAGTGTCACGCAAGAGGTATAATCACGCGACCGAACAGATGCAACAGAACTGCAGGAGACAAGAGATTGCAAGGAAGCTTTCGAACTGGTGATCGAATAAGTCAAGGTCGAAACCAAAAAAGAAAAGGATCGCGCAGACAAAATTGAGTAGGAATTGACAGCGACATACAGTTGAATCCCCAATAGTGCACAGAAAGCAGAGAGAAGCGCAGAGGAGAAGATAAACCTCATCACGTATATAAATGACCAGTACATGCAAGAGATCGAGGAGCTTAAAGAGAAGGTCAATCCCACGACCCCGCCTAAGGTCCGAGAGGAGAGGAAAGCATAAGTTACAATCAAACTAGCATATATGGAGAAACAAGTTAACACAGCTGCAGGATTGCTTGACAAAGCAGCACAACTTTGGATAGCACTAGAGGAGGATGAGCAGGTCCAGCAATAGGACCAGGAGTAAGAAATAATAAGTGCAACAATCCAAGACCTCAAGCAAAGGCAAAAGACAATGAGCATCACCGAGTGTCTGAAGGGAACGTGGGATATGAAGAAGTTGTAGGAAGAGTTAAAAGTTGCGTAGACATAGAAGTAAGAAAGACAAGGACAGATGGAACCTCTTCAAGAGCAAGCAACAAAGATGATCATGCAATTGGAAGAAGAGAAGAAGAACATGGAGCAAACATAAGCAAAGTGCATAGCCATGATCTAGGAGGAGATCACAACGCAAGCATTAGAAGCACTCACAAAGAAGGTCGTGCAATTCCAGGAAAGAGAAAGGGAACTTGTAGACAAGTTCCACAGCCTAGCAAAGGTTGTCGAGGAAGCGCGCACTGCCTAGGTGGCTCAAGATGAGCCACATGTCAATGTTGGGGATCTGTTGGGCGCAGACCGATTTTGAGGAAGAATCCAATTTTGGAAAGTAAAGCGTAAATTAGAAAAGTATAGTTGGAAGGAAAAGCAACACGTGCAAGGGAAAGCCGCATGCAAAGGAGGAAATCATGCAAGGCATGTATGCAAGTAAACCAAACCATGAGAGGGTTAGGGTTTTTGTAAGAAATTATGATGGTTGATAAGCCAAAAATAAGTATAAATAAGTACCTAGGAGGTCTAGGTCAAGAGTTGAAGAAGGTTAGAGAATATTGTTTACTTAGCCAGGGGAATGGTTATAAGATCTAAGGCCTTTTTGTAAGATATTGAGTTGTAAGAATGACTTTCTCTGTGATAGGTCCTTCCAAGCGTTGTTCCACTGTGGTGACCACTTGTTCCAACTATACACCTTGTCCCTCGTTCTCCTCAAAGAGTGTGCAGGCTTCGTCATGTACCAGCTGAAGTCTCTGGGTCACTTCCATGACCTTACTCTGGATGGCATGGACTTGTTGCTGAACTGCAAAAGAGACCTTCCAAAATAGTCCAAACCTCATTGGGAGTGTTGTAAGATTCAATATAAAATAATAACATGAGAGATATGGACATGCAAATGAGACCAAAAACCTCATCCATGTTGTTGAAGTATTTTTATTTCTTGATTGACAATGTGGGTTTAGTTTTTGTTGCCATGGTTATTCAATATAAGCCTCTTTCTATGAGAAGAAGAAGGATCTTCAACTTCCAATTGAAGTAATTATATGGCGTAAGAAGATCTGACGACGAAAATTCCATTATTTCTCATTACTTCAATATTTTGTACCTGTAAATGAGTGTTGGTGCACCTTCTTCCTAGCAACCTGTGGGCTCTGATACCATGTAGAATTTGGTTGAAAATTGCACGGATAATCTAGCTATCAACAATTCACACAAAGCTTGCAAAGTTGAGAGAGAGAGAAGAGATGGAGGGAAAGAATAAAGAATTGTATTGAGAAAATGAGAGAATGGAAAAATACATGTGATATACTCTACATGGATGAACTAATGCACAATAGTAGTGATTTAGAGAGATGTGAACACACACTGACAGAATTTGGAATGAACTATCGCCTAGTCTTGGTTAACTAGCCATCCAATCATCAGTTAACTGGCTAATCACAAGTGAAGCGAGGAGAATCTCATGCATGCACATGTGTGGCGCCTTCCTGGTGATGATCCCAAGGTAAGCGCACCCTCATGGTGATGATCTCGAGGTGAGCATGAAACACTTGGTGATAATACTAAGGTTTCCATGCAAGACTCTACTCCACTAGTCTAACTGAAGTGCAACTAAGTAATGACTAAAGAGGATGTTGCACCCTCATATAGGGGAGAATATTCTCATCTAGGGGAGAATATCTCTAACTATGGGCACCCTCAACATAGACTAATCAACCTAAGAAAATAAATACTAGGTGGGTGTGTAATATCTCCAACACAAATATGGGTAAGAGTCTTTACTGACCCCCCTATTACCAATAAACCCACATAAATGAGAATGAGAAAGAAGACATCAATAGAGTTGTTAGCACTGAGAGTTGCCCTCGGACTGCTAGAGGATAAGCCTAATACCCATTTGATTTAAATGATTAAAACAAGTTATACTTGGATGGATCAATAATACTTGAAAAGAAAGAAAAAGACAGAGAAGTTACTGCAGATTAGTGATGGTCCATTGGGCAATGGATTCATAAACACTCTACTCATCGAAGGCACTAAAGTTGCTCATTAGACAACAAGATAATATGATGATATATGGAAGAATCAAGAAGGAAAACATAAGATATAATGTCCACTAAACAAACATCCTTTCAGTTTAATAAACAAATACTTGAATAAAACAATGACTAATGGGAAAAATTACATCAGATCCTCTACTACTTAGGGATCCATAAATCATTGGCAGCATTTGATCCTTAAATCTGCAATATATTCAAATAAGAAGATACATAAAACACAAGAATTATCATTGATTTCAATAATGGAGCTCTGCGATTTTCTCCGCATCTACAGTCCCCACCCCCCCTAACCGCGCCCTCTCCCTTAAATTTTTTGTCTCGGGCGGTGACCTGATTTCTCCCCTCTCTTGCAAAAACCCTTCCCCGCGGTGCTCAACTCCCTCTCCATGCCTTTGCAGTCGGTCATTTTTCTCCTCTCTGGAAGACTCTCCACCAACACTATGGCAACCTATGAAGATGACGTGGACTATTCTCTAGACCTTGATGAATCTCTGCCCTAGTTCCCGACAAGTGGCACCTCCCGACCGTTCTCCCCCGGGCATCCGACACCTTCTGAGGCCTATACTCTTTGGGTGACCTTTGAACCTGTCTCGTCCCCCCTGTGCCCTCTGGAAAACTACCCAGCTCCTCCCTTTTCACCTATCTCAAACCATCTAGAGCCACCCAACAAGGGTTTCCCCTTCGCGGATACTCCCCAGGAATTACAAGTCTTTCCCCCTCTCCATACTTCCGAGTGTTTGGTTTTCATTCCCTCCCTCGGATCCCTTCCCCTCTCTTTCTCTGGTCCCTCGTCCCCTACCCTCTCCCCTTTCTGGACTCCCCCTTCTTCCTCCCCTACTGGCTTCCCTCCAACACCCCCCTCCTCACACTGCGAAGGACCACCTTTGGGAGCCCTTGCGACATCTTCACCAAACCCCAAAACCCATCGGCTTGATCCCCTCTTTCGAGACTCTAGTTTCTTTCCTGATGCAGGTTCGAGGCTACTTACTTAATCAATTCTTGGTGGGTATCTTGAGGGTTTTATCGGAAATCACCTCCCACCATCAAATCTGAATGGTTGGGACTGCTTGGAAGATGGCGACAGCAAGGAATTCCTCCTCAAAGGACTGATTAAAGACCCAGACCTCCTCTTCAAACAGATGCAGGAAAAGGAACAAAGTCATTTGAGTCGTAACCGACTCCACCAATCTCATACTTGGCGAAGATCTCTCCTTGGAAAAGGTGATGGAACTTGCGGACAAATCAATGGTAGGGAAAGTCTATGGGAGGCACTTCACCGAGAAGACTTTAAAATTTTGGGCCCGGACATCCTGGGGCTCGGGCCAACCCACCCCACCACATATACACTGATTATCAAGGGGATGGTTTCTCATCACATTTGCCACAACGACCCAAGCAATGGGATCCCTCTCAGTCTCTTGGTCTATTGACTCCTCTCCAGTTCTATTAAATCTTTGGGATCCAACTTTTGATGCAGCAAGCGCGGGGGTCGACTCTTTCCCCATTTGGGTTCGACTTCATGGGCTTCTGCCCCATCTCTGGTCAAAGAATGTCTTTCAGGTTATTGGGAATACACTGGGCATCTACTTGGATGCAAATTTCTCCTTCAAAGAGACAGGGGAAATGTCCCTAGCCCACATCTTGGTTTCATTAAATATCAGAGGTGGGATGCGCAAAGAACTAAATATCATGGATCGAGGTCGCACCACGGCCCAAATACTCGACTTTGAGGGTATACCCTTCCGCTACCGCCAATTCCACACTCATGGAAAGATACTCAAAGGCTGTCAACAACCACTGCATGGCCACCCCACTCACCCTCATCTCCCCGAGCCAAATTTACATCAGCAGGGGCTCTCTTCTTCACAGTCGGCTTCTCCCTCCACATCCTCCACTTACTCCTGGCACTCACTGGATAGAACTACTTTAGGGGCACAATAGACTTCGGCGGGCTCAACCGCAGGCTTAGCTCAGCAAGATCTTGAACGGACCTCCCCTCTGGCTCAAGACCTAGCTCCACTTCTCCCCAGAGGTACTCTTCGATTACCCTCCCTTGATTCTTTTCTAAATTTTCATTTCACTATCCCTCTCCCTGTTCGAGATAATGTCAAGGCTTTCAAATACCTTAAAATTGAAATCCCTCCCACTCTTAGCCCTCCTCCCTGTCTCCCATCCCAAAAAGTGGTACCGCTTCTCCTCCCCCC
>ML821023.1:0-33601 GCA_009831015.1 Picea engelmannii | reverse complement strand
CCTCTTATGAAGAACATACATCCAACTCTTCAAAAGAACCTACCATCCTCTTTCAACTTAGGAACATAACCATACTTGGACCCCCTGCAAAAAACCCGGGACTCGGCTTTGATCCAGATATTGGACCTTCAAAAAAGGAAGGGGTCACACTTGTTTACTGTCAAAAGCACAATCCAAGGCGCACATAGATATTGCATCAGGCCACCAAAAGTCAATTATTTGGGCACTTAGAGCAGCGCATTCCCTTGGGAGGGTTACCCCATGAAAGTGCTTTCCCTCAACTATAGGGGTTTTGGCGAGCCCCCACAAGAACTCTGCCTTGAAACGATTGATAAACACTCAACAACCGAACATTGTACTACTACAAGAAATAATGACAGACTCCTCAGCCATCTACCACCCTTTCCTCCCTACTTCCAGGATGGACTTTCTTGGGTTTAGACACTACTGGCATATCTCGGGGACCAGCTACGAGTTGGTGCACAAATTCAATCAAACTCCTCAATTATTGGGGACTCAATTCCTATGTAGGAATTGACATTTTTGTCGAAGGTCTGGGTAAATATTTCAGGATCCTAAATGTCTATGGCCCCTATCTAGACAAAATCCCTTTATGGGAAACACTTTTCAATCTTAAGATATTGAAGGTCGAGAACCTAATCTTGGGGGGCGATCTCAACTTCTTACTCGGGGAGGCAGAAATATGGGGCCCCTCAGTGCGCCAGGATCAACTCACCACCAGGATCACACATCTTTTTCATCCATCAGGTTGTTGGATATCACACCTAGAAAACTAATTCCAACTTGGAGGAATATGCGCACAGGGGAAGCAAGAGTGGCAAAACAAATTAATTGCTTTCTTGTAGCTGAAGCACTGATGGAGGAAGATTTTCAAATTAGGCAATGGATCAAGGCAGGAGGAATTCCATATCACTGCCCAGTCTGGCTCATCTTCGAGGGTGTAACAAACAAACCCCCTTCCCCCTTTAAATTTAACACCACCTGGCTTGCAGACGAGAGCTTCTGAGAACTGGTTCAAACGCACTGGAGGCCATATGACTCTAGCCTTGAAACTCCAGCAGGTGTCCACTTTGCTGGAAACCTCAGAACAATCAAGTCATTAACTATCCCCTGGGCAAAGGAAAAAAGACAAAGGGAGGAAAGTGAACTCTGATCCATAGAGGAACAAATAGAAGCCATTTATCAGGAGGCAGACGAGGGTTTCCTCATAGACTCCACCAAGGATAGTTTAAAATTCCTGGAATCACGGCGCAAACAAATCCTGGCTGATGAGGAAGCAACTTGGAGATTAAAAAGCAGGGCGATATGGCTTCAACAAGGAGACGAAAACACCAAATTCTTCCATGCCTTTGCAAAGGGACGCAAAGCTACAAACACTATCTAGGATATGAAGGACCCAGAAGGAAGAACAATCTCAACCTTCTCAGGGTTAGCATAATTGGGTAAAAATCACTTCAAAACACTATCCAAAGCATATCAGAAGGAAAACATTGTTGATATTGTCAGACTGGCACTCTATTACCCCAACTTCATAAATGAGCAAAACAACAGAGACCTCTACACAGAAGTCAGCGAAGCTGAACTAAAGGAAACACTTTGTAGCTTCCAAAATGATAAAAGTCCAGGACCTGATGGCTAGCCGATAGAATTCTATCTAGGTTTCTTTTAACTATTTGGTGCTAACCTCCTCCAGGTAGTGGAAGAAACAAGAAAGAATGGAATGATACATCCACCCTTCAACACACCTTTCCTGGCCTTAATCCCCAAAAAGGATGAGCCCACATCCTTTGAAGACTTCAGACCGATTGCACTTTGCAATTCCATATACAAAATCATTGCAAAAATTATCTCCAGATGTCTCAAACCCATCCTCTCGGAAATGATCTCAAAAGAACAATTTGGGTTTCTAAATGGATGACAGTTTCATGAAGCTATTATAGTGGCTCAGGAAGGTCTACACAGTTTGAAATCTCTTCAGTCCAAAGGAGTAGTAATAAAAATTGACCTTTCTAAGGCCTTTGACTAAGTAAGTTGGTTATATATAAGACTACTACTCACACATTTAGGGTTCGAGGTACCCTTCATCGGATGGATAATGGCTTGTATATCCTCAGTAATGTTTGCGCTCCTGATCAATGGAGAAAACTCCCACTTCTTCACCTATGTGAGAGGACTAAGACAAGGTTGCCCCCTCTCCCCCTCTTATTTCTCCTAGTGGCAGAAGGACTAGGAAGGGCCATGATATTGGCCACAAACTCGGGAGACTTCCAACGCATAAAAACATCTCCAGATTTCAGAATCACACATTTGCTATTTGTAGATGATGTTCTAATTTTTTGCAGCGGCGGACCAAGAGATGCAGAGACCCTGGAAACAATTCTCCAGCTCTTCTGGGATTCAACAGGGATGAAAATAAACTCGAAAAAATCCACCTTGTCCCTCATAGGGATTGACGAAATTGCAACATCTTACTACAAAACACTCTTCCCCTTCCCCCTACAGGAACTCCACCAAGGGATAAAATACCTTAGCTTCCATCTCAAATCAAACAACTATCAATAAAGGGACTGGAGTTGGCTATTGTCCAAATTAGAAAAATGACTTTCTCTCTGGAATTTTTGCTGGCTCTTAAGAGCAGGAAGATTGACCCTCACAAAAGTTGTACTAGAAGCCATCCCGGTCTATTGGATGTCCCTCTCCTGGATCCCCAAAGGTATATTAGAAAAAATTCAAAGACTCTGTTGCAGATTTATTTGGTTAGGATCGAAGGACCACTACAACCTACCTTGTGAAAATTGGGAACTACTGGCCAGACGAAAAGCATTGGGGGGCTGGGGGCTGAAAAATATCTTTACTTTTGCAAAAGTCTTAGCGGCCAAATCTAGATGGAGACTTATCACCACCAACAACTTATGGACACAAGTGGTCACCCACAAATACATTGATCCATGATCATTAGAAGAATGGATTCGTTGGGCAAACAAATCATCTCCAAACTGCTCCATTATATGGAAGGCTATCATCAAGTCCTTTCATGTAATCAGGGATGGATTGGCCTAGAAAATTGGAAAGGGAGATAAATTTCTCTTAGGCTCCCATCCTTGGCCAAGTAATGGCCTTGCCCACTCCCTTTCATAGAAACTACAGGATCACCTACATGCACAGGGGATCTAAAAACTAAATCAAATTGCTGACCCAAGTTCCACAAACATTTGGCACCAAGGTTGGCATTGCACGAAGACCCTAGCGCTAGAAGGAAACTTAAAATTCCAATGGGAAAACTATCTACTTGCACTCCTAAGGGAAAACATAAGACTCCTGGATTGTGAAGACGAGTTGGTTTGGCAGAAATCCCTACACGATGTTTACACACCAAAACTAGGATACACAGCCCTCAGCATCGACCTTCTTCAGGAGGAACCGCGTTGGTGGTGGAAAGGGTTATGGAAATTAAAAGCCCCTCTAAAATCAAATCTTTTCATGTGGACAACTTTATCAAACAAAGTACCAACTTGGGATAAAATGAGGAAATGCCAGATCGAAGGACCAAGATGGTGTACATTATGCAAAGAGGACTCTAAAACTATATATCACATTCTCATCACATGCCCTTTCACCAAAAAAAATTGGAGGGAAGTAGCTCTCACATTACGAAAAAGTTGCACCTGGAACGAACAAACACTGGACTCCACCTGGAAATCCTGACTACTTGAAGTCTCCCACAATTCTCTAAAAGCCCTGCCTCTACTAATTAATTGGGGAGTCTGGCTATCTCAGAATAAAGAAATCTTCCAGGAAAAATCCACGGCACCAAATTTTGTTGCAGCCCAAAGTCTCTCCATTCTGGAACACTTCCCTCAGGAAAAGACTGCACCCAAAACCCAAATTCCTCATCCCCCTACCATAGATCAATTCACAGCCCGGGCCTTCTTCAATGGGGCCTCACAAAACAATCTATGTGGGGGGGGGGGAATTCACTTTCACTTTACAGACACAAACTCTATCAAGATAAAATTGGGATTGGGAAAAGGCACCAACAACTATGCAGAACTGATGACGCTCCTCCTACTACTCAAATTAGAAAAAGAATATGATTTGAAATCTTTACAAATCTTTGGGGACTCTATGAATGTAATGAACTGGGCACAAAAAACACAACATTGCCACAATATTTTTTTGCAGCCTATTTTGAGGGAGACTCATAATCTGTTGAATACATTTGACCTTTTCTCTATTCAACATGTCTACATGAGCAACAATGCCATAACAGATTCGTTGTCCAAAGAAGGGGTCAACTTAAATTTTGGTCAATGGCACTTCACAGAAACAAATGAAGACATAGTTCATGCTTACTACCACAGACCTTTCATCGAAGATTAGACACACTCTACTGCACGTTAATACACAAGAATACTTTTTTTTGGAACAAAAATAGTAACAATTCCCAGAGCTACTTTTTGGGAAAGTTCAATTTTTTTTTGTAATATTAAGCTCTACACTACAAGCATTGAACACTTTCGGAACAAGAAGAAGTCAATGGTATACCAGCATATGATCCACACACATATCAACAAATCAACCTTTCTCTGGTGCAAACCATCATACTTTCTTTATGCTTACAAATGTGCTAAACTAGCACCTGCAAAATGTAATTTTGTCTCTCTGGATGAATAAAATTATGCTTTTTTCCAAGGAAAAAAAACCCACAAGAATTACAATCTGAAAATCACAACTCTTATGAGTCTTCAATAGCAGTAATGATTACAATCATATGCCCTCAGGCTTACAAATGAGCACACACGGGGAAACTACATGGCTCCCACCTCTCCAGCCTCTCTTGGGTCATGGACTGAAACCTTTCCTTATAAAAATACCTCTCATATATAGTTAATGATATATATCTACCCTAAAGAGGTCGAAACCAAAGAGTTACATAGGATCCTCCTCCATTTAGGAGTCTTGTTACAAAAAATTCCAACAAAAACCTAACAAATTCTTATTTGGGGGGGATTTTGTCTATTATGATAAATGCCTTTTGAAACAGGTCATTTTGCTTGATATGGAGATGGAACACATGTCCCTCATGTCCAACTAACTCCTAGGAGACCATTTGAACCTTCCCTGACAGCTGGAAGCCTTCCCATAGCTCGGATTTGTCAGACTGTTAGAGTTCGCAACACCTATGACAACATGCGCTGCAAACTTTCCTGTAGGTGATGAGTTTAGCTTTTCTCCAAAAATACGAAGTGGGTTCGACTGATTTTTGTCAGAAAGTAAAAAACATCGTGTTTTTCCTCCATACCAAATTTTAGAGGAACCCATATTGGCATTCAAGAGTTGTGATCAAAACAATCCTTTGTTGTGTGCTAATGCTTACAAACTGTCATAAATTACCAATTCGCAGCGCCGATGTTGTGAACTTTCCTATAGTAGCCTGTTTCACTTTACCAAAGTTTTTAACATTTTAAAATTGTATTAGGTGTCCAAAAATGCTATAAACTTCATAATCTTAATAATCTTGATTAAAGGAAAGCACCCAAACTGATAATCGTGGTTTGCAAAACATAACAATCACCAAAAATATGTAAAATGTATGAAACAAGAACTTGGCCAAAATTGATGCTTGGTTATGGAGGTTCAACATCTTCATTTTCTAATCCTAGATCTTCTCCTGGTAGCAACCTAGGCCAACATGTCATAAGGATATGTATTTACAATCTCCCCTCCCTTGTGAGTCTTCCTATGTTGTTGATTGTCCATAAATGCTACTGAAGTATGTATTTTATGTGAGTTTTAATGGCAGCTATATGTGTGAAAAGAAAGAAAACATGAGATTAGGGTATTAATGACAGAATTGTTTTCAATAGGCTGGCATTAAACATAGTTTTATGGACTTTATCCTATACACAGGAGGTATAAGAGGAGACACTCTTTCAATTAGAAACAGTAAGGAATGGCAACATGGAGTTATAATAAAAGGGAAGTGCAAGCGAATTATCAGCTTAAACAAGGTTTCTCATCAATACAAATATTAGTTAATTAGCATGAGAATGCATTCAATCTTTAAACATGGTTCAATAGTTGATCAACCACCTGTTTCAAGTTTAAGATGGGTGCAGATTTACTCTTTAAAAGTTGAGCTCATAAAAGATGCAGAAGATGGGTCTTAATAATGCTAGAACATAGGGTTCGTAGCGCCCTGTTCGCAACGCCTAGAACAGAGGGTTCACAACGTTGGGGAAAGTCAGTGGAGTAGGTGAATTATGAGCGATGGGAAATATGGATGAGGTCATAAAAGCGATCTTGTCCGATGAGCAGGGTTCAGAACATCATGGAGGCAAATTTGAAAACTGTGAATAAAAGAATGGGACAGTTCGCAACACCAATATGAAAACTAGCCAAAACACCTTTCTCAACCCTTAAACATGATGAAAACTCTCATGGAGTACCAGGTGGATCTAGGATTGATGTTGATGTCTTTGAATTTGCACAGGGGTGTCTACACGGTTTCCAACCTCCAACGCTTCTCTTCATCTAGTCTGCAGTGCCAGTTCACATCGCTTGTCTACCAATTCACAACGCCTGTTTCAAACAAGCATTGCATACTTCGAGGAGACTGTGAGGAAATCTGACGACATGATCCATGAAAATTGGTTTAAAATGGTGTTGAAAACAATGAAATCCCTTCTATCATGGTTCTTTAATTTGCAATGATGACAAATGACAGCATGAGGTACTTAGAGTACGTTGCGAACTCTCCTAGTGAGTTGGAAGCGCATACACCCAACTTTGACTTGACACTTAAACAGATAGATGGTGACAAGGAGAAAATTATGTACAACTTGGAGGTGTGACATGCCAAGTTAATGATGTAAGGATCAAAGGTGTGACTCAAAAACAAAACCAAAGTGATTATTTTTCACCCCTACAATTATATGTGCTAACATCTGGCTCCACAAGGGATGGCATGTTCCCTGTGAGCTGCCAAGAACATGCAGTTCCAGTGCTTTATCCATTCCATCTCTGCAATTTGTACTATTTCTATGCCTTGAGAGCACCTCTGATCATTTTTTGAAAGCTGGAAAACACTCACTGCAAACCAAATGCTTGCATAGCAAGCTTATTTATATACATTCCTACACTAATCTATCCAACTGAAATTCTTTGCTTAATTGAAGTCATACTTCCAATGCATCCAGGTGAGTATCAAACTGATGAAAATAACTCCTTCCATGCAACTGTTTGAAAGAATTTTCAAGTGATATGAAGCTTGCAGCAAGAGGTTAATAAACAATGGATACTTACAACTATGACCTGAAATCATACCAACCACTGGATCATTAGAAACCTTTGAAAAATATAACTCTATGTAAAAGTCCACATGATCATGAAACTCATGACAAGACATTTCTAGTTGGTTAAGAAAACCATCTCGCTCCTCTGTGAAGGTTGATTCATCAAATAAATGATGGTCCTCATATACTTCATAGCTACTTATATGTTGTTTGATGTCTTTTGCAAGTGCGGGTACATAAATGATAGACATTTCCTCGTTGATCCTTGGAGTTTTCTGCTCATCAATAGGTGATAAAGAGAATTCCAACTGTTGTTGCAATTCTTCCTTATCTTCTTCACTATCATGTATTGGTTGGCTTCTAATAAGCTTTGCATGTGCTTTAGTAAAGATCTGCCCTTCATCATCAGAATATTCATCAAGGATAGGTTGATCTTTGTCAACATTTGGGACAACAATCTCATCAAAAGAATGATTTTTATAGACATTTGTTACAAGGATAGATGCATCTACCACATGGCTGCCAATTTCTTCATCATAAGAACAGTCAACAAAATCTTCTTTCGACACTGGTAAACTAGGAAAGGAATTATATGATTTTTCCCTGCTTTCTTCCACAGAAAAATCAATTTCAGCCTTACAATTTGAAGAAATACATACTATATGTTGAATATCCTTTTCAAACTCCTCACAAAAATTCTCAAGTAGAAATTCAGCTGAAAAATACCTTTTACAGTGCCCATTGAATGCAACATGGAAATCTCTCAAGGACAGTATATTGGAAGCAGGAAGAGAAAAGTACCATTCTCGTGCATCACCTTCTAATGAATGCATGAACATTTTCTTCAATACATCCTCACGATGTAGATCAAACTGATCCATGCATTGATGGAAGTTAATGAGATGATGTGCATGATTATCCTCCTTCCTTTCTCTGAATATAGGAAGAAAATCTCCCCATTTTGACATATGAGGTACTAGATGTGGGAAACCATAAACTGCTGAAAATTTAAGAGGTGCAAACCTCCGAGCCAAAACAACAACAAATTCCTTTGACATTCTGAAATTGTGGAGTCACCACTGGATTTTTATTTCATGGATTCGCCAGATGAAAAGTGCAGTCAATACTATGTCAACAACCTCTGTTCACCATCAAAGACTGGATCTAAGCTTTGTCGTTCTCTCAGGGAAAATCTTCAACTTCGTCCCTGGAAACGACGCCAAAAATCTTAGCACTGAGAGTCACCCTCGGACTAGTAGAGGATAATCCCAATACCCATTTGACTTAAATGATTAAAACATGTTATACTTGGATGGATCAACAAAACTTGAAAAGAAAGGAAAAGGCAAAGAAGTTAACATAGATCAATGATGGTCCATTGGGAAATGGAGTCATAAACACTCTACTCATCGAAGGCACTATAGTTGGTCATCAAACAACAAGATCATATGTTGATAAATAGAAGAACGAAGAAGGAAAACATAAGATATAATTTTCACTAAATAGAGATCCTCTCAGTTTAATAAATCAACAAATACTTGAATAAAACAATGATTGATGGGCTAAATTACAATAGATCCTCTGCTGCTTAGGGATCCATAAATCATTGACAGCCTTTGATCCTCAAATCTACAATATATTCAAATAAGAAGATATATAAAACACAAGAATTACAATCTGAAAATCACAGCTCTCATGAGTCTTCAATAGCAGTAACGATTACAATCATATGCCCTCAGGCTTACAAATGAGCACACACAGGGAAACTGCATGACTCCCACTCTCTCCAACCTCTCTTGGGTCATGGACTAAACCCTTTCCTTATAAAAATCCCTATAATATATATTGAATGATATCTATATACCCTAAAGAGGTCGAAACCAAGGAGTTACATAGAATCCTCCTCCATTTCGGAGTCTTGTTACAAAATATTCCAACAAAAACCTAACAAATTCTTATTTTGGGGGGATTTTGTCTATTATGATAAATGCCTTTTGAAACAGGTCATTTTGCTTGATCTGGAGATGGAACACATGTCCCTCATGTCCAACTAACTCCTAGGAGACCATTCAAACCTTCCTTGACAGTTGGAAGCCTTCCCATAGCTCGGATTTGTCAGACTTTTAGAGTTCGCAGTGCCTATGACAACATGCACTGCGAACTTTCCTATAGGTGATGATTTTATCTTTTTTCCAAAACTACGAAGTGGGTCGAGCTAAATTTTTTTCAGCAAATCAAAAACATCGTGTTTTTTCTCCATACCAAATTTCAAAGGAACCCAGATTGGAATTCAAGATTTATGATCAAAACAATCCTCTATTGTGTGTTAATGCTTACAAATTGTCATAAATTACCAGTTCGCAGCGCCGACGCTACAAACTTTCCTGTAGCAGACTGTTTCACCTTAACAAAGTTTTTAACATCTCAAAATTGTATCAAGTGTCAAAAAATGCTATAAACTTCGCAATCTTAGTCATCTTGATTAAAGGAAAGCACCCAAACTGATAATCATGGTTTGCAAAACATAACAATCACCAAAAATGTGTAAAATGTATGAAACAAGAACTTGACCAAAATTGATGCTAAGTTATGGAGGTTCAACATCTTCATTTTTTAATCTTGGAGCTTCTCCTGGTAGCAACCTAGGCCAACATTTCACAAGGCTATGTCCTTACAATCTATTGGCTGTGGAGCCTGATTATCTTCCTGATTCAGAGGTATTTGTTTTCAGTCGTGTTTATACCCCATGAATACTTTACACCTCGGAAGAATGTACACTCCTCCACCCGGGGGAGTGCAGAGGGGGGTTACCCCCTCTACGGGGTTTGGGGGCAAGCGGGCAAGCGGGCCCCCGAAGGAAAAATTGCCTTGTAAATGTATATTGAAATTTTATAGTAAATATGGACCATTCATTATAAGGTCACAGATCTGATGATAGAAGTTATGTTAGGGTTTTTTTCCCTAGAAGTCAACCCTCTTTTATGAGGGAAATGTATTGCGGCTATGTATTATTGTGAATATTGTATTCTAAGAGAGGAGATTGTGAGAGAAAGAAGAGGAAGTTCCAACGAGTGTGTTGTAGGTTGTATCCCTTCATTTTGTTGGATAATAATAAAGGAAGGTCCTGGCAATTTCTCTGGTGGACGTAGCCCACACTGGGTGAACCACGTATATCTATGTCTCTATTGTATTGTGTATCTTATGTGTTTTATTTCCACATTTGTTTTATTTTATTGCTCTACGATCCTATTTTTCTAACAACTAGTATTAGAGCGAAAATTAACTCGCAGAAAAAGAGGGTTTCTGGTTCAAGTGGGAGAAATGGCGGAAGATGGAAAGTTTAGGGTTGAGAAATTTAATAGCCAAAACTACCAGTTATGGAAGATGCAGATGGAAGATTATTTATATCAGAAGGATCTATTCCTACCATTGGGTGGAATAGCAAAGAATCCGACAACCATGAAGGATGAAGAATGGGAGATTCTTGACAGAAAGGCTCTAAGAACGATACGACTGAGCTTGGTAGCGTCGATGGCTTTCAATGTTTTGAAAGAAAAGACAATGAAGGAGTTGATGGAAGCATTGGCTAAACTGTATGAAAAACCCTCAGCGTCCAATAAGGTATTTCTAATGAAGATATTATTTAATATGAAGATGTCAGAAGGTGGGTCTGTTGCAGATCATTTAAATGAATTTAATACAATTATTGATCACCTAAGTTCTGTAAAAGTGGACTTTGACGATGAGGTTAGGGCTCTTCTAATCTTGTGCTCATTGCTAGAAAGTTGGAACGACTTGATCATGGTTGTAAGTAACTCTATATTTGGTTCAAACACTTTAAAATTTGATGATGTTGTTGGTGTTATCCTTAGTGAGGAAATGTGACGGAAAAGCACATGTGAGACATCAAGAAATGCGTTGAACATGGAGAACAGGGGAAGACAAAAGGATAGAGGAAAGGGCTTAGGAAACCATGGGAATTCTAGGAACGACAGATCCAAATCTAGACTTGGAAAGATAGGGTGTTGGAATTGTGGAAAGAAAGGACATCTAAAGAAAGACTGCAGAGCTCCAAAGAAACAAAGAAATGGACAACAGGAGAAAAATCAGGAAGCAAATGTAACACGTGATGTGTTACAATATGCTTTGATTCTTTCTATAGATAATATTTATGAGTTTTGGGTAGTAGATTCAGGGGCTTCATTTCATGCCACACCCCATAAGAAACATTTTCTAGATTATGTTCAAGGTGCTTTTGGACAGGTTCATTTGGGTGATGATGCACCATGCAAAATTGTTGAAATGGGAAAGGTAAAAATAAAGCAAAGGAATAGAAACCAATGGTTATTGAAAGAGGTAATTCATGTTCCAGATTTAAGGAAAATTCTAATTTCAACAGGGTAGTTGGCAAGTGAATTGTATATCCATATTTATAGATAAGGTGTGGAATGTCACCAAAGGATCATTGGTGATAACAAACGGAGAGAAGGTAGGTACATTGTATTTATGTACTGGTAATACTGACTCTTCTATCTCTTTAGCTTCTACAAGAGTGGATACAACATTGTGGCATCATAGGCTTGGACACATGAATGAGAAGGAGATGTAGATACTTCACAAAAGAAATTTGTTGCCAGATCTTAAACAAATTGATTTGGATTTCTGTGAGCATTGTGTTTATGGAAAACATAAGAGAGTCAGATTTATCAGAGTCGGAAAAGAAAATAAGAGTGAAAGGTTAGAGCTTGTGCATACAGATGTATGGGGACCAACTCAGGTATCATCTCTTGGTGGCTTTCGTTATTATGTTACTTTTATTGATGACGCAACTAGAAAAACTTTGGTTTATTGCATTCGACAAAAAATATGATGTTTTTGATACTTGTAAGAAATGGAAAGCTTTGATTGAGAATGAGACAGAAAAAAGGTTGAAGTGTCTTAGATCAGACAATGGAGGTGAATATTGTAGTTGTTAGAGCACTTAGAATTTTGAACTTTTGTTCTTTTGTTTTTACCTCTTAGAAATAAAATTTCGCCAAAAAACTTAGGAAATTTCCTTTTAATTTAAAATAAATCCTTGGTCAATATAGATCAATAAAGCGCTTACAATGTCGCCCGTCGATAAGTTGTACTAACCTGATTAAACGGTTCTTGTGATCTCTTGAATATAAAATCCGCCTGAATTTTAAAAAGAAAACCTTTAACGGACACTTCGGAACTTCGCACTTCGGGAATTTCAAAAAATCTAAACAACAAAAATCATGAATCTACGAAGTCCCGAAGATTTTTCCTCGTGACAATTTCTAAAAGGACTTGCAGATGAGTCATAGGACACATGTCTTCTAATCTTTTCTGGGGCTGACATGTGGCACTTATTTTTAACATTTGTCTCAGATTATTTGCTCGATTTCAAGTGACATGTGTCACTCCTCCTTTTTTGACACGTCACTAAGAATGACGTCATCTCTACCACGTCACTCTGGGAGATTTCCCTTCGGGAGTTTAAACAAAGATTGAGTTCACAAACCGCCGAAGTATCAAAGCCCCAAAATATGGGATATCACAAAAAGTAAAAGGTGTTTTAAAGAGTTAATAAAACATTTAATAACTTTTAATCACTTCGCAATTTCGGGCTTCAGGAGATTTCTCTTGTGCTATATCCAAAACTCCTGAACGTCGAACTGTCGATGTATGAACCACACTTTTAAACAAATGAACTCATGGAGCTCCAAAGTTCTAAAACCCGAAATATATATGTAACGGTTCAAAACGTTTACTCCGGGAATTCGACCTTCGGAGGATTTCTATCATCCTTCATTTAAAACCCCCAAATACCAAACTTCCAAAGTACTTAAGGCTCATAAAATGTTTAAAACGTGATTAATTAAAACATGAAAGCAATTAATTAGAGATTAACTTCTCTGGGAATTTGGCCTTCAAGAAATTTCTGCCCTATCACATTCAAAACCTCCGAACGTCGAACCGCCGAAGCATTAATGATATTTATGATTGGCTAAAGTTAACGATTTGAATAAAAATTGTGAATCTCCAGGTAATAAATTCCATTAAATTTTTAATAATTTCTTTGACAACAAATCAACATGAAGATTGATAGACTTTATGAATAAAACATTTTGAATTTCAAGTGAGTTTACCATTTGCAATTAGAAGTTTTCATTCAGTAAATAGCTTACAGACTTCTCTTGTTACAGGAAGGATAATTTAATTTCCCCGAGAATTATGGTGCCACGCAAAGTTGCAAAGAAGCAAGATGCATCAGTTGATGATTCCAATCCAAACACATATGTTCTATCAGATACCACTCCACGAATTACGGATACCATTAAGTCTTGGAAGCAAGTTTATGATATCTTAGAGCATGAGATTATTAATTGTCCAGACGATTCTGCTGAGGAAGACAACAAGTCCTTCTCATCCAAGCTCATATTGATAGCACAATCAGAATTACACAAGATTGTTGCACGGCCCAAGATTTTACCCTACAATGATATGATAAGGTGGGCTCTGGAACACGTCAACATTCAAACCAGAAGCATTATTAGCCATAAGAAGACCTTCGTTGACTCTTTTCAACTGGAGGACCTACAAGTAATGTATAAACTTTCTTCTACACCCAAATATACTTACAATGCAACGTTTCTCCTAGATTTTGAAAGAAAAGAGTGCACTTAATACGACATAAGTGGTCATGATATAATCAAGTCCTGGTGGGGACATCCAGACAAATTCAAGACCGACGCTCATGGTATGTATTCCACGACGTCTTTAGATGCACATATCTTATATATAGCCATGATGCTCTGTCATTTATTTGGGAAAAAGAACCCTGCACATTTCTCAGTTGAATGGGTGGCTATAATGAATGAAGTAGCCGAGGGCTATACTTTCAATTTGGCTAAAATGTTATATGATAACCCAGTTAAGGAAATTGCCAAGTACCAATCATTAAAATAAAAAAGGCAACCTGCTCCTTTTTATATTTCTGCATATATCATGGATGCCATTTGCTTCATGACCCCATTCCCCCTGATGAGCTAGAGTTGGACCCCAGCTAGTTCTGAGCCTATACATTTCTACCACTCCAAACTATGGGAAGAAAATGCTAAAGATTTCTTTTATGAAATCTTTCATAGCATAGTGGTACCTATTCATATAGTCATCCATGGCCACCCACCGCCCAGGATTTCAGAGAAGATTATGGGAAACCTAGGCACATTTGTAGACTGCTACAATGAGGAGAATTTTTCCTACATTAGAGTGTTTGGTTATTCCATTCCTCCTCATTTCCTTCCACATTCTTTACCCGACAGGCTAGTGTGCAGAGAAGTGGCATACCAAACAGTAGCAAAAGGTATCACCAAGGAATTGAAAGCGGCTCAGAAAAAAGGTATGGCCAACTTTTCCCATTCAGGTTGGTATGTTTAGATTGTTAGATTTTGGTCACACCAAAGTCAAGGCTATAGCCTTGGAAGATGTCAAATTAGTTGACATTGAATTCAAAAGACATGATCCACACAAGGTGGTAGAAAATCATTTGGCTCAATAAAACATGAAAAGATACATCCATGAAGAATCTCCTTATGTTGAGATTTTAAGGGGAGATAGATCCTATGAAGAAGTTCAAAATAGATTCCATACTCTGCCTCCTAACCAACAGGCTGGTTTCCTCAGCTTTCAAAAGCATAGACGAAACAACTTGCCTAAAATCTTACAAGGAGATTCAAGGCCCATGTCATCTTCACAAGAAACTAAATCCATAGAGTCTCAGCCAAGTTGCTCCACTAAAAACAAAGATAAAGAAGTTTTGAAGAGTTCAGAAGGGTTATTTAAAGAGATAAAAACATCATTGATGGGTCTAAATGATCAACAAATATTAGCCCGGTTTGAAGCTTTCATGAATCAGGGACAATTTTTTTCCCATTCAACACTAGTCACTTCTGCTGGCACCCCAAGCACAACAAGTCCAGAAATCTCCACAACAATTATCTCTCCTATTCCCTCATTGACCCCTTTAGCGACCAATTTTGGAACTCCTAGTTCAGAGCTCGTTCATGTAGATGATCTTACTCCTATCTAGCTTGAAGAAATGCCTCCCTCAAGTTTCTTTTTCAACAAGAAACGAAAAGTTGTTGTAAGGAAATAATCTCAGCAAAAAGATGGAGTAGTTACTAAAAGACAGAAAATAGTGTACGATGGAAAAGGCCAAGATGATCCCGAGTTTGCCAAGGAGGTTGCAAATTCATTAGCAACTTTTTCCACTGCCAACCAATGGTCAGTGGATAATCTGACCAAACAATTGCAACAAAAATATCTCTTGGTGGAACAATTGCAGAATGAAATACACAACACAGAACGAATTGTCAGGAGCAGAATGAATCAAGACATAGAGCAAATCAGGTTAAATTATCAGCATCAGATGATGCAGTTACAGGATAAACTCGAGTTGATTTACCAGAGTTCACAGACCAACAAAGGCATGATCACTTAGCGGGACAATTTGATAGAACAACTGCAAGCCAACTTAGCCCTAGTTGAGAATACAACAATAGACATCATTGCTTTCAAAGCACAAGCATCTGAAATCAACGAGAAGATGGAAGTTGTTCAGCAGGATCTATATCAAAAGGTGGATACTATTCATAAATGCTATCAGGAAATAAATATTTCTCTGAAAAGTATTTATGTCAAAGAAAAAGATGCCCGTGCGGCTAGGTCCAAGTTTCAAGAATTCATCATATGGAGGCAGAAAGCCAATATTCCTAGTCTCGCCCCTTTCTCACAATATGAACAAGTGAAGGGTGAAATGACATTGAAAGTTTGGGAGATCAATCTGGAAGAAAGCAAGAAACTTGCTAGAGATGCAAAGGAGGTTTGTTTGGAGACATTATCTTCTGTAGATACAAAATTAGTTGAATTTGAAGAAAATGATATCTCAGAGGCACTCGGGCAGATTGAAATAGAAATGAATAAGGAAAACTCCAGAAAAAATAAGGAAAATATTCAATTTGTCATCCAACAGATGAATCAGATTGATTTGCTCAAGATTAATGAGTTGTTGGTGAAGCCAAATTTACAGTATCAAATTACAGTCCAGGAAGTGAAGAAGATCCAGGAGAAGCTATCACTAGTACAAAAGAAATTGTTTACCTTTGAATTGAACGACAAAATTGAACCTACGAGATTTGTGGTAGCCTTGATGGACATGTGTACCCAGTTCAATGAACATAGGAAAGCGAGTGCATCTGGGAGAAAATGAAGGAACATATGAAGTGCCAACACATCAAATCAAAACTCAACAATATCTGCATTCTATTTTTCCATTCGGATTGTATTCTATCTTTAGAACATATATTGTGGAAAGACCAACTACTTTTAGTTGAGACAATTTTGTATAAATATATAGATTTTAGATCTATTCGGGGCTGCTTCTAGCCTTATGTAAAAGAGAGAACTTTTTGAATATTAATACAAGTACAGACAAAGATTCTAAATTTAATTCCATTTGAGTTATGTACTTTCTCTGTGTCTCCATCTCTTGTGATTTTCCTTCTGTAGTTCTTGAAGAGTGAATGATTACAATTTAGTAATACGCCTATTGTGATCATAATATATCAGAAGTTCATTCAGTAACAATTTTTCCTCTGTTATTACTGAGAGTAAAAACAAGACTTGTGACCTATGTGAATTGTTGCATTCTTAATCTCCTTTCAAGGGTACATCTTCTATTTTTATTCTACTGCAAATAAGGTGAGACTTATCTGTAATTGATACCATTCTTTGTTTTAACAATTTTGTCAATCATTTCTACATCATTTGAAATTAAAATTACGACTAAGATAGCGAGATACAACCTCTGTACTATCTAATCACAAATTTCACTTAAAGATTATTTCTCAGAAAACTGAAGGTAGAAGAAAGCATTTATAAAAGCATTTCATTTAAACTTTGATGCATGACATTATTCTTTGAGCCTTAGAATCAATCTCAGGAACAACAATAACAAGGAGTTTGATGATTACTATTCATACCATGGGATTCATAGAGAGAAGACAGTTTCAGGAACACCACAAGAAAATGGTGTGTCAGAAAGGATGAACATGACAATCATGGAGCATGTAAGGAGTATGAGATTGCATGTTGGTTTGCCCTTACAATTCTGGGTAGATGCTGTAAATATTGTTGTTTACTTAATAAACAGAGGACCTTCAAGCTCTTTGGATGGTGGAATTCCAGAGGAAGAATGGATAGGTAAAAAGGCAAACTATTCCTTTTTGAAGACTTTTAGTTGTGAAGCATTTGTCCATATTGATAAAGAAAATAGAACAAAGCTTGAGGCAAAATCCAAGAAGTGTACTTTTATTGAATACGGTGTTAATGATTTTGGTTATCGCTTATGGGATTATGAAAATCACAAAATCATTAGGAGTAGAGATGTCATATTCAATGAGAAGGTCATGTACAAAGATCAGTTGCAAGGAAAGATACAAGAAAAAGAAGAACCATAATACACAGTGCTTGATGAGATCACTGAAAAAGAAACTCCAAAGGTACCAAAAAATCAAAATGTACAACAACAAGAGCAAAAGGTACCTCAAACTCCTGCAAGTGTTGTTAGAAGATATACTAGGTTAAGTAGACCCCTTGAACGATACTCTCATTCATTGTATTATTTATTGTTGATTGATTCTGGTGAACCATAATGTTATGAAGAGACAATGCAAGTAGACACCAAAAACAAGTGGGAGTAAGGCATGAAAGAGGAAATGGATTCCTCGGTAAATAACCAGACTTGGGACTTGGTTTAGTTGCCTGCAGGAAAAGAGAATTGCAGAATAAATGGGTTTACAAGTTGAAGGAAGAAGATGGAGGAAAAAAGCGGTACAAAGCTAGACTTGTTGTAAAGGGGTTTGCACAAAAGAAAGGTATAGATTTGATGAAATGTTTTCTCATGTTGTTAAAATGACTTCAATTAGGACTATTTTAAGTCTTGTGGTAGTAGAAGATTTGCATCTTGAACAGTTAGATGTAAAAATGACTTTTCTCCATGGGGATTTGGAGGAAGAGATTTATATGCAACAACCACAGGGGTATGAGGTCAAAGGGAAGGAGAATTTGGTGTGTAGGTTGAAGAAGAGTTTGTATGGCCTAAAACAAGCTCCAAGGCAATGGTATTTGAAGTTTGACAGGTTTATGATAGAACAAGGTTATAATAGATGTCATTCCGATCACTGTGTTTATTTTAAAAGGCTAGAAAATGGAAGCTATATTATATTGCTATTGTATGTAGATGACATGCTTGTTGCAGGTTCTAATATGCAGGATATAAATGTGCTAAAGAAGAAATTAGCTAATTCATTTTCAATGAAGGATTTGGGTGCTGCAAAGAAAATCCTTGGTATGAGAATAACAAGAGACAGGAAAAATCACAAATTGACATTGTCTCAGGGTGAGTACATAGAGAAGGTGTTGGAGAGGTTTAGAATGCAGAACACAAAACTAGTTAGTACACCTTTGGCCAACCATTTCAAATTAACTAAGGGAATGTGTCCCAAGACACATGAGGAGATATAATACATGTCCAGGGTCCCTTATTCATCAACAATTGGTAGCTTGATGTATGTGATGGTTTACACAAGACCAGATATTGCACATGCAGTGGGAGTTGTGAGCAGATATATGAACAATCCAGGTAAAGAACATTGGGAGGCAGTAAAGTGGATTCTCAGGTATTTGAGAGGTACTGCTACTCATGCATTATGTTTTGGAGGTTCAAACATTGTTCTACATGGATATGTTGATTTAGATATGGTAGGTGATAAAGATAGCAGGAGGAGCACCACAGGGTATGTTTTTACTATAGGTGGAACAACAATAAGTTGGATTTCGAAACAACAAAAGGTTGTTGCACTTTAAACAATAGAAGCATAGTATGTTGCTGCTATAGAGTCTAGTAAATAAATGATTTGGTTACAGAGGTTTATGGAGGAATTGGGAAAGAAGTAGGAGAATAACAAGTTGTACTGTGACAGTGAGAGTACCATTCATCTTGCAAATACCTCAGCCTTCCATTCAAAGGATAAGCATATATAGCTCAGGTACCATTTCATACGATCCGTCTTGGAAGATGGACATTTGAAGTTGGAAAATATACACACTAGCCAGAATCCTGCAGACATGTTAACAAAGGGAGTAACCAAGAAGAAACTAAGTTCCTGCTCAGTTTCAGTTGGTCTTCAAGCATGAAGGTGAAGATGAGAAATTTTCCAAGTCCAAGAAGGATCATATTCCAACATATACAATAGTGGTGGAGTTGTTGAGATCAGTCTCCAAGTGGGAGATTGTTGGTTGTGGAGCCTGATTATCTTCATGATTCAGAGGTCTTTGTTTTCAGCCGTGTTTATACCCCATGAAGACTTTACACCCTGGAAGAATGTACACTCCTCCATGCAAGGGAGTGCAGAGGGGGGTTACCCCCTCTGCGGGGTCCGGGGGCAAGTGGGCCCTCGACGAGGGTTCAAGGGAGAATCCCTTGAAGGGAAAATTGCCTTGTAAATGTATATTGTAATTTCATAGTAAATCTGGATAGTTCATTATAAGGTCGCAGATCTGATGGTAGAATTTATGTTAGGGTTTTTTTCCCTAGAAGGAAACCCTCTTTTACGAGGGAAATGTATTGCGGCTATGTATTATTGTGAATATTGTATTATGAGAGAGGAGACTGTGAGAGAAAGAAGATGAAGTTACAATGGGTGTTTCGTAGGTTGTATCCCTTCATTTTGTTGGATAATAATAAAGGAAGGACCTGGCAATTTCTCTGGTGGACGTAGCCCACACTGGGTGAACCACGTATATATGTGTCTCTATTGTATTGTGTATCTTTTGTGTTTTATTTCCGCATTCGTTTAATTTTATTGCTCCACGATCTTGTTTTTCTAACACAATCTCCCCTCCCTTGTGAGTCTTTCTATGTTGTTGATTGTCCATAATTGTTGCTGAAGGACGTATTTTCTGTGAGTTTTAATGGCAACTATATGTGTGAAAAGAGGGAAAACATGAGATTAGGGTATTGATGACATAATTGTTTTCAATAGGCTGGCATTAAACAAAGTGTTATGGACTTTATCCTATACACAAGAGGTATAAGAGGAGACACTCTTTCAATTAGAAACAATAAGGAACGACAACAAGGAGTTATAATAAAAGGGAAGTGCAAGCAAATTATCAGATTAAACATGGTTTACTCATCAATACCAATATCAGTTAATCAACATGAGAATGCATTCAATCTTTAAACATGGTTCAATAGCTGATCAACCACTTGTTTCAAGTTTAAGAGGGGTGCAGATTTACTATTTAAAATTTGAGCTCGTAAAAGATGTAGAAGATGGGTTTTAATAACGCTAGAAAAAATGGTTTGCAACGCCCTGTTCGCAACGCCTAGAACAGAGGGTTCACAACGTTGGGGAAAATCAATGGAGCGAGTGAATTCTGAGCAATGGGAAAGATGGATGAGGTCATAAAAATGATTTGGTCTTGTGAGCAGGGTTCAAAACATCATGGAGGCGAATTTGAAAATTGTGAATAAAAGAATGGGACATTTCACAACGCCAATATGAAAACCAACCAAAACCCCTTTCTCAACCCTCAAACAGGATGAAAACTCTCATGGAGTACCGGGTGGATCTATGATTGATGTTGATGTCTTTGAATTTGCACAGGGGTGTCTGTAAGCTATCCAACCTCCAACGCTCCTCTTCAACCAGTTCACAACACTTGTCTACCAATTAACAACGCCTGTTTCAAACAAGAATTGCAGACTTCGAGGAGACTGTGAGGAAATCTGATGACATGATCCCTAAAAATTGGTTAAAAATGGTGCTCAAAACAATGAAATCTCCTCTGTCATGGTTCTTTAATTTGCAATGATGACAAATGAAAGCATGAGGTACTTAGAGTACGTTGCGAACTCTCCTAGTGAGTTGGCAACACATACACCCAACTTTGACTTGACACTTAAACAGATGGATGGTGACAAGAAGAAAGTTATGACAACTTGGAGGTGCGACATGTCAAGTTAATGATGTAAGGATCAAAGGTGTGACTCAAAAACAAAACCAAAGTGATTCTTTTTTACCCCTACAATTCTATGTGCTAACAAGAGCCAAAATTAGATTCGTGAAGAGAACATTGAACCACTAACTAGACAAAATGAACAACCATGAGCTAATTTGGACTAGGAAAAATGAACATAGTCATGAACATGATTGAACTACAAACAACATAAAACAATAAACCACACATAGAAAGACACAACCAAAGCTTCAAATCATCCATTTGGAAAGGGATTGAGGGTCAAAACCTACTAATAAGAGAAGTATGTTGATTATACCACGTGACTTTATTAACCTATAGCAAAATGTTACATTCATAAAAACTATTTTAAAAGGCCAAACACAATGTATCAAGTGTACAATATATCTTAATGTATAACCATTATAACAATCAACTATAATAATTCATACACAACATTTCCAAACATCAGTTTTACAGAGCATGAGCTAGATATTATTAAAAAGTTTAATCTTATTTAGGGTAATTAGAACTTTGTCCTCTTCCTTGTTCTCACTTTTAAATATTTCCAACAAAAAAATCTAGATTTGCCTAAAAACGTTTTTACTCTTTTTCTTATATACATTCATGTCACATATTTTGTATGTGTGTTGGAATTCTTTGTCCTCTTCCTTATCCTCATTTTTAAATATTTCAAAAAATCTATAATTACCTTACAATGTTCTACATTTTTTTAGTCCTCGCCTCTAGCCAGGGACTCTAGCTTTCGTCTCGTGATCAACAATAGTTGATTGCTGATTACTTGGTCCGTTCTACTGCATTAATTGGTGTGTTTTGGAGCCAAACTTGATATTATGCACTGTTTCCAAACTTTACATCAATTTCCATATTATTCCCATTTATTTATGAAAACAAATTCATTTTCGTATTTATAAGATTTCCCAATTCTGATTTTTTATTGGTTCACAACAACATGACATGACTGTGTTTCCCTGCTATATGGGATTTTTTTTTTCTCAATTGTAAAAACCAAGAAATGATTAAAAAAAATAAATTTTTTATTGGTTAATTTGTAGGTTCTGACATTGCAATCTTTGCTTCAACAATAGTTGCATGTTTTCAAGAAGTGCAAGCTTGCAACAAGCTGTAGGTTTTCGAGAAGGGTCGGGTTTTCGGGAAGGCCACCCACACGACAGGTTACAACACTGCAATCCAAGGCTGCTCTGACACTAACATGCATTGATATGGTAAGCTACATGAGATCATCGATGCAAATCTTGGTGCCAACTCTGGAGATACATGTTCTACCATTCTTAGATAATAATAACACTAACACTTCTAGACATCGAAGACATCTAGATAGGGGAATAAACCGATTTTGGGCAGTAGTTATAGAAATTACAATACACTTAATGTATTCCTGCGATTCTCCTGATCTAACAATTGTCGCTACTGTTAAATACATAATCGCTTCTACTATTATTCTTGCAGATTAATTAAACCACGATCACAACCACAATCACAAAGTGAAAATATCAAGAACACACAACACAGAAGTTTTACCGGGAAAACGTAAAGCTAAAAACCCCACTATCATATATTATGTATATCATGAATCATGAAACAATCTCATACAAAACTCTAATCCAAGAGCTCTCAGTACAATACAATCGTCTTACACTGTTATACACAAATTAGCAAATACATGTGCCAATTCCTGTGTCCAAATAACTTGCCTCCTCTGCACAATCTCTGCAATTCGAATTCTCACAATGATCGAATCATTGACGAATTGCCTAGCTTGCGCATGCTCATAAGCATATCCACTGCATGTGTGATCAAATCACAACTGATAGCCAAACTGTCCCTTTCACCTGTTATCTCAACCGGGTCTCCACTGGATCTGACATGCATGTAGTTAACCGTGGTGAATCTTCAGTTGCATGTGAGTTCACTGATTAACTGAATTCTCACTAGTGCATGTTTAGTTACAACTAGTACAACTGATCTTAACTCACTTAACAATAGTCACTACATTGCAAGTGTTATTAGGTGGTCGACACCCTTCATCCATGATGTCCAATGCTTGGGCCAAGTGAAACAATGTAGAAACATCATGAGCATGAGAAGGAGGAAACACTGGTTTGGTATTGTAGGTACGACCCCATTCAGATGGGACATTACATTTGGTGTTGATGTTGTTCTTTCCTCTACCACCGGCTAAGAATTAAGCCAACGTGAGTTTTATCTTCTTCTTCTTGATGAAAGAGTTCCAATAATTCTTGATGTCGTTGCCAATACATCCCGACAAATTGGAAGCAATTTGACACCGACTGCATCATGTTGACAAGCAGAGACATACAACATTTACTTCTAGTTTAGAGAATGAAATTAAATAAAAATGGATGGAATGGAGACAAATAGATCAAACCTGTTATCGAGAATGGAGTGTAAGTGTCTGATCAATTACTCTTTTTAGGATGAAAACGAGTTGCATTTGAGCTCACAGTGTAAGTAGTTAATATGTCTCAGTCTGGAGCTCTTTCAACATCTTTAGACCTATATGTCCTGTATGTGTTAATGTTGCCATGATATCAATGCTATTGGATTTCTTCAATCTCATTTTTGTATATGAATTGAATTGATAATGAAGAAGAAGATTGAAATTAGAGTAAAAGTAGTTGATTAATTAATTAATTAAGCACTAGCTAGCTTGGCGACATATGTGATTGATTTGTTTACCATACCAATGATTTCTAAAGGCAACTATTGAAACCTTACATACAATTTAATAGCTACAAAATTGGGAGTTTGAGCTCACCCTCAAAATTTTCGTAGTCCTCGATCTCACAAGTGCAAAGTGCCCACCATCTGCGCCTACTACTCTGTGTCTCTATATCTCAATATTTAGCCAATCGGTTGAAAACAAAAAACAAAACTGTATTGAAATCTGGTTGATTTCTTAGTTGCTTATTCTATTCAAGTAAACCCATCCACTTCCTTGTATACATTGAATGAAATTTACTTCCCTTCTCTTTTACTATTAAATTGATTTTTACAATGGATTGTATGGAACTAATACAATAATTTAAATGCTCTAATTCGTTCTCAGTTAGTCACTGAACTAAACGTGGCTAGATTGAAAATAATAGTAGAGACTTGTATCCTTCAACGTTTCGCAAATACTAGAATCTCACAAAGCAAGGCAAACCCTCAAGCTTCAATCCATACGAGGAAAGTGATATTTTTCTTGAAAGCCAAGATTTCGTGGGGGTAAATGCATCTGACTTCATTGCAAGGAATAAAAAATGTAAGAGGAATCCTAGAAAAGCATAAATGGTTGCAAACAACCATGTTGAGAGGACCGCAAGAGACTTTAATCAATCTTCGATTTCACGACCATTAGGAGGCAAGGATCGACACACTATGGTACTTACCTCAAAGGGAGCAAGAGGTCAGAGAATGAGATTATCCGTGGGAACAACTATCAAGTTGTATTGTATCCACTCTCATGTCCTCAAACATGAAACCTCAATGCATTGTAGCAGGATAATGCCTCCACCGCCAACTGGGAATGTCTAGTGAATCTCTATCAACAATTGTTAGCAACAAAAAACAAGAACTAATATTGTAAATTGAATGGGAAAACAAGAAGTCTATCGAGGAGGGAGACTATAGAGAAGCAACATTGCAATTTATAATGATAAGTGAGTCATGGTTGGAATATTAGTAGTAAAGCTTGAATGATTATGAATTTCTTCATGGAGGAGTTGTGCAGTGGCACAACAGAAGCATCGGGATGCCCCAAGCATGAAACCTGGTAGGCTATCGAATAAAATCCTCCAATCTCCCACACTAACTCTTCTTAACCAACCACCATAGTCAATTCACTTCATCTCTATTCTCGATAAGGCTGCTTCAGATGCCTTTGAAGCTACTGGTAGAATCAAGCCAATATCTCTGACTATGGGAGGAGTTGTATGAGGTAGAAGCTTCACATACAATTTTGAAGCATAGCGCTGAATGTGATGTGCAAAGGCTTGGAGACCGTAACCTTGGTGGAGGAAGAACAAAAACATCCAGGTGTATAGATGCAAGTGCATAGATTGTAGGGATAACCTTATGGAAATTTATATTAAAATGTAGAAACATTGGCTAATCTTACTAGTCCTTAATATGCAAAATGTAAAATGTTTGGTGATAGATTTGTAAAAATATTCAAATTTCTAAGGATTTTATATAGTTTCTATAAAATTTGGTGATTTTTAAGGTAAAATAATTTTATTCTATGGAATTTGGGCAAAATGTTTTTAAAAAAAATGGAAATTGGCGAATATTTTTTAGGGAAAAAACATGGAAAGTTAGCCCATCTGCAAAATTTAGCCCCTAAAATCATATATAGTAGATTGCAGTGTGTCTAAAACTACCTACCACTCCATTGATATCCAATTGTACTTTACTAGAAAGATCCAACGTGGCTAGCGATCTACGTGGATGGATTTGAGCCAAAAATAAATGGTGGATTTAAGACACGTCACGTGGAACCATACACGAATTTTATCCAGCTTGTTCCCGCCTTAGGGCTACCTTGTGCGCTGGGCGCTGACCAGGCCCATCGATGCATAGCTTTAGTCGCCGCGCTACGTAGCATCCAACTTTTGCTAGTTACTAACAACTCATATGATAACTTTCAATATTTTGGTGAGAAGAATACTATTTATTTTTAAAAATAAAAATGACCAATTATATATATTATATTAATAAATATATAATAAACATTTAAACTTAACTTCTCAAAAACAATTTTTTAAATTTTATATTTTTAAAAAATAACAAATTCAAATGATAACTTTAATAATTATATTTTTCATTGGATAAGATGTATAAAGGAAGCATTTTCTTACTCTAAAATATGATTGTGTTTTTATATTTATAATAATAATAATAAGCTTTTACTAGAAAGTTTCACGGGTTTTAAATTCTATAAATTGATGACGAGTTTTTAATTCTTCTTTGAATCCAAAATTATTGCATATTCTATGTCACATATTTGTTGTGGAATTAATTACAAATAAAAGTTACTAATAAATAAAAACTAAGAAAAAATTTAAATTTTTTCTTGTCATCAAGTTTATTTATATATATATTTTAAATTTTCAAAATTCAGAAATTTTAATATATTAAAATTTATTAAAAGGTTTATATATAATATATGATACATAAAAAAATCTATATAAATAATTTGTATATAATTAATATTATTAAAATCAAAATAAATGAAATTGGGTATTTAACAATTCCCAAAATAGTGCGGAATAAAAGAATTTATCACCTTTATAATACTAAAAAAAGTGAAAGATAAGAAATAATTTCATATCTCAATTTCAAAAAACTTGTAGCACTACCAATCTTTTTAACCTTTAAACTAAAATAACCTTGAAACACTTTTCTTAATAATTTTGAAATACAAATACAATTATTTAATAATCATCATCAACACAAAATATATAAAACAAAATAAATAAAATATTAACAAATATATTTCATCAATAAAAAAAATAAAACATACTAAAAATTTCAACTATAAAATTAGCAATCATAACCAAATAAAAAATATAAATAAAATATAAACAAAGATGAAATATGATAAAAATTTCAAGAATAAAAATTAGCAATCATAACCACATGAAAAATCTTAACAATCACAATAACATTATACACCCATCAATGCTACACTAAATATTTTGTTATCAACAAATATACATAATTCCTTAAATACAACAATAATATCTCATAAAATATACACCATTCCTTAAATACAACAATAATATCTCATAAAATATACACCATTTTCGGTAAACATTAAGGATGGATCACGGAAGAATATATATCCCAGATATTTATTGCGATGAATGCAACCTGGCCAGTCAAATTCATCCCTGAGCCACATTAAATAAACATAAATTCCCTGCAGAAAACTGTAAAACGTAAATCCCCTCGGACAAATTGAGAATGTTTTTTTCTTTTTCTAAATCATAGAAGCAACCAGTAATATCACATCATAGATTTAATTGGACACTTGTCAAGTTTTCTAGGCTTACCACCGGGAGAAGGAAAACCCGAACAGCGATGCAAGGTGGCCAGGATATATAGATGCTCTACATACATCACATCACAGGTGGATTTAAACTTTCTTTCGTTTGTGTAACCTAGTGCAGCTGAATTGAATCGAAAGAGCGAAGCCAGAGGAGCCGGGATCGAATCCGTGGAGTTTGGAAATGTCTTACGCTTACCTTTTCAAGTATATCATAATCGGAGACACTGGTAATTCGAAAAAAACCCTCCAAGTTTATTATCTTCAGTCATTAATACCTTCCGAGTTGATTATTTTCGGTCCTTAATACCCTCTGAGTTGATTAATTTAAGTCTTTTAACACCCCGAGTTTATCAATTTATTGATGATTTTAAAGTTTTGATTTTTATGCCAGGCGTAGGTAAATCATGCCTGCTATTACAGTTCACCGATAAACGCTTTCAGCCAGTCCATGACTTGACGATTGGTGTTGAGTTCGGAGCTCGTATGATCACCATTCGCAACAAGCCAATTAAGCTTCAAATATGGGATACTGTGAGTTTCGAATCTATGTCCTAAATATCGTTATATGATAGAATTCTGTTAGGGTTTTTGGGTTTATTAGGTGTTTTTTGGTTTATGTGGTATTATGTGTTGAACTCTGGGAGAATCAAACATGTGAGCACTTTTTTGTAACTAGATCAGTTAACGACCAGTTCTGAATTCGTAAGGATACCATTACTGGAATTCCTTGTATTTCTGCCTTATGCCCCAAGGTTACTCATAGTGTCGTGTAAAATGAAATCAGGGGATTTTAACTTTTTGACCGCTGCTTCATAAAATGAATGTTTACTTTGCATTGGCTCATATATGTGTTATTTTTCTTACAAAGATTTTTTTATTTTTAATATTTTATATTAGTCAGGTCCGAGATGGTCAAAATACCTATGTATAAAATTTGTTGTGGCCTCTCTGATTTTCTTTGAGTTCAACTTTCTTCTAAAGAGATTAACCATTACATCTCTGTTTTAGAACTATAATAAACTGTAAGAGCAAACCGCCACAGACTTGGGATACTGTTAGTATCCGTTGAAGCATACATAAGAAAACACCAGAAACATAACACAGATTCCATCAAATACTTTGAGCAGGAGAGCCATGGTCACACACCCAGTCCAATTGGAGGTGGATTGATGTCCTCCTCTGCAGCATGTCCAGCCCATTGGCCACTTGAATCTGGTTGCGGTTATCTGGGATGCCCTTGCAATGGTCCAATGCTGCCAGGTTTGGCACTCTTAGGGTTATCCCTATGTCCTTCATTTCGTCAATCATAAAGTGGGTATCTTGCCATTGCCCACCGTGTGACCTTTAAGGTCATGCCGTGGTGAGTTGGTTAAGGTCCCAATCTTCATTGTTAAATGTTCTGAGTTCCGAGTTCTGCCAGTCCTTCCAGAATCTCCTCATTCATCCTTCTTTCTCGGTGGTGGCCATGGCATAAATACTTCTTCGTGAGCGAGGGTGCTTTGGGTCGTGAATTGGTCGACCCTCTTCCTCCTGCAATACTGCCTTCCCTGCATCTGGAATCCTTCTGTAAAAGACCTTCTATTCCATGCTATTGTTGCTGTGTTTTCCAGTAAACCCTTCTTTCTACAGTTCCTCCATGGTGGGGTCAAAGAGCTCGCCCACGTTCTATTCTTCTTCTCTCCTTTGTCTTGCTCCTGCAACCCCTTCTTCCCTCCAGACATTATCTCAGAATCAGAGATGCACCTCCATGAAACAGAATAACTGAACTCTGAACTTCCTCTTCTCCTTGAACGACACCAAAATTGGTTTAGGCTTTGATGCTTCCTCTCTCCCGTGAGTCCCATAATTTGTAAACCTCTGGGACAAGGTGCTGCTTCACTGTGCTGACCAAGGTGTAGAAGGGCATTGATTCAAGCGTCCTCAAAATATCTAACTGCCCACTTCTGCATCTGTTGTTTCACTGAATCAGGGTATCTGTAAGATGGGCTTATTAGCAGGTTTTAGGCTTTTCAGAAAGGGAACTCGTGACCTCTGAAAATCCTTGGCTATAATATTTTTAAAAGATTAGGCCAAATTTTGAAGCTACACATATGTTTGCTGTTTCCTGTCAATGGAATTAAGTGCATGTGGTCTCGGTGTTAGGATTCATATAGCTTTCCAAATTTGTTTAGCATGATTTTGATGGAATTAAAAGCGTAATGAGATCACCAGATAATAGGCACAACATTTATCTCTAATATAAATAATATTGACTAACTGCTTTTTTTCATTGAAAGTACCTATTGCCTTATCTCCAAATTGATTTATAATCTTGTGTAAGCTGTTTTAATGTATGTTACCAGAAACCTGACCAGCAGACCCGTTTCATGTTCTGTTCTGTAACTGTTCCCCTTCTTGTTTCCATTCCCATCTTGACACTACATTAGTACATTATTAATCATGTCATAATATACAGTAGTAGTATCTTGGGTTCACATTTATAATTTATTATCCATGGAAACTCTCTAGCCCCGTTTTCAACTTTTCTCCTTCTGTTTATATAGCTTTTGTATGAACGGAAATAAATGCCAAAAGTTGGTATTCGCTATAGGGCTGCCATTATAATATCTGGGCTTCATCTAATGGAAGTTGGAACATGTCAGTTCATGGATGGAAGTAAGCATTCCCATTGGCTCTTGAATATGTGATTTCAACTATATGTTATTTTGCTCTTCAAACTTGGATTGGGGTTTTGTTGTGAATGCATACATGTTTCCTTGTAAGAAGCATCACTTAGAAGCCATGATACTTACAAAAGGAACTGATAAATTTGAATCAATCTCAGTGTTCATGTGAGCTCTAGATGTTAGTGAAATCATGCAGGAAAGCTTTATAAATCAGATAGAAAGTGCAGAGACTGAAATTCAAGCAGTCAATCTTATCTCTGGAAACTATCTAAACTATTTACTGCAGGTAGATTATAATGAGTTCAGTTTTTTATAAAAAAGAACAGGCGGAGAAGAATTCTAAAGGTCCTTGAAAAGCAAGTTCAGCCACAGAGATGAGGATTCATTTAGGGATGAAGCTTTCTCTATTTCAAAAGTACAATGTAAAACTAAGCCAGTCCTGCTATTGACAGGAAAACCTAATGCCTAATACGTGAGATTGCTACAACTGTTCACCTATTATCGCCATCCGGATCCTCGATTCCTTGTCTAGGAAAACCTTGCTTTCCAATATATACACCAAGTCTCAACCATTGTCTTGAAGAATCTGGTTCCTTCTCTCTCTCTCTCTAAAGGTGTTTAGTGTCATCCAAGCTATCTTGAGTCTTGACCCTCCTAGGTGCATTCATTGTTACTACCTATTGCTCCTTTTTCTCAATCACCACCTCCTCTCTCTTACCCTCTCCTGCTACCTCTGGCTCCTTTCTCCGAACCTTTATCTCAGTTTACAATGGAATTAGTTATAGCATGTCCATGCCTACGGTTGGGGTCTTCTTTTTCTTCGTCTTCATTTGATCAGTTGAGGGGATCTTTTGACTTATCTTAGCTGACACAGTTTCGGCTTGAGTAGAAGCACCCTCTTGCCAACTTGTTGCTCTGAAGGTTGATCCCTTGTTTGTTCATTTTCTCTTCCATCTGGCAAATAACTGTCTTGTACTGCTTTATTGAATTCTTCCTCTTCTTCGCCTTCCTTCTTTCTTCCATGTCTCTTTTTCCTGCACCTGCTGGGACTTCTCCTACTTGACCAGAGCTTGAAAGGGATTGGCTTGTACTGCAATTTGCTTGTCTGACTTGATTCATTTCTTCTTCATCTTGGTTGCCTTCCCTTTGTACCCTGGTGCCATTTTTCATGCAGGGTTGACGTTCTCCTTCTGCACTTTGCACTTTCATTCTGGGCAAGTCCTTGTGAGGTACCCATACGCAAAGCAAACCCTACACTTGAAGAGTATGTTCTTACAGTCAACTGGCTGCTTCTAGGAATAATCAAACACATTCAAGCTAAGAGATGCTGGCAGGCCCTTCTCAAAACCTACCTCCATGTAGATTCTTTCATTTTGTGCCATCTTTCTTTCATTTGCTGCTTGAGAGATGATGAACAACCTCCTTGGGGTATTTGTAATGGCCTCAGATACTTCAACAATTATAGAACTCAAGAGGCAAGGCTAGAAGCCTGATCCATAACATCAACTATGAAGTGGTCTCTTCCATTGGGTCAAACCTCACTCTCCACTGCTTTATAAAGAGGTGCACTCTTCCCTTGAAGTACGATGTACTGTCCCCATGAAGTATGGGCCTCCTTCAAACACTAGATTCCTCTTATTCTGTGAAGAGAGGCATTACAAAATACCTGTGAGTATCCAGAGCCCAAAAGGACCTTGGAGCCTCGAATTTATGGAAAGCTAACCCCATATGCTTGATAGGTGGGTTTTAGCCCCATGAACCTACATACTAAGTCATGCTATTGTAACCCAAATTAATTCAGGTCTAGTCCATGTTCTTAAACATCCCATTCTCTCTGGAGCTAGCAATGGTTTTCTTCTTCTATTTCCTCAAAAGGGCCCTTAGTAATAGTTTGAAACTTTCCATTATTGCTGATGTGAAGCTTCCTTTGTCCAAACTTCCATCCTACCTAATCCTAAGCTTGTACTGCTGATTGGCCCTTCACCCTACCTACTTCTAAGCTTGTGCTTTCACGTGACCCTGCATCTTGCCTGCAAGCAGGTATGCACCCTTTCACCATAGATTCTCTCACCATTACCAAGTCTCTGTCCTGACTCCTCACTTATAAAAAACCAAAATTAAATTCATAGCTCACCTCAAAGTTGAAGCTATCTGTTAAAGATGGTTCCATTTTTGTGTTTCAACTTTCGATTAAAGTTATCAATTATTGTAATCCCTTTTGTATTCTTTTCATTCTAAAGCATTTTTTGTCTCGATATTTTAGGAGTCAGGACATAATGGTTTTTAGTTCCTTGTTGATTTCATGATTAGGTGAACTATTCTAAGTGCTTTTGAAAGTGAAACTCCGAATTGGCTTGGTAAGCCAGGATACTTTAAATGCCAGATGAAAAATGCGCTTCTTCTGACTATGTTACTAAAGTCTACGATCTATATAAGCCTTCTTCATTATCAATATTGAAGAGATAGACATTTGATCTGAAAAGTGCATGTTTTTCCTTGCTTTCAGGCAGGACAAGAGTCATTCCGTTCCATAACCAGATCTTACTACAGGGGAGCAGCTGGAGCACTTTTGGTTTATGATATCACACGGTAAAGTTATCTACCCTTTAATATAAACTTCAACTTTTTTTTTTCTCACAAAAGAATTGTAATTTTGTTTGAAATAACAAAATTACATTTGCAGATGCCAGCTGGCATTCATGTACATGATCAAAACTGAAGGAAGCAGATACCACTTCATCATAAAACAGTACCATAGTAGTCCCTGAACTATTATCTCCTATATTTCCTATTATGCTGTCAAATCCTTATACTAAAATGATCTAATGTCTTTTCTTTACATTATACAAGCCAAGCCTGTTGGCTTTTTTCAGTTGTGTCAATATTATAACAAAATTGTGTCTAAATCGTAGCTCCATCAACAGAAAAACAAAAGAAACTCCCACATCTCCAAAGTAGAACAAAATCATATAACAGGACCAGGATCATATTCTTCCAGGCAACCTTCTTGATGCTCCCAAATGTGCCATGTACCAGGAGCCATCTGCAAGCTTTCCTTGGACAAAGAATCTGCCAACATATTCCTTTCTCTGTAGACATGGCAGAAGGAAATCTCGTTACTTTGAGATTTGATATTTGAAAGCTCTTCAAAGATAGGCCTCAAAAGAAAGTTAAGCATACAACTAGTTCCATTGAGCCAGTCAATTGTTGATGTTTGTAGCATCGGATAGGTACTTCCACATTGGTTTCGTGTCTAACATGTGGAAGTCATCCCCAATACCTCTCAAGACAGAAAATTCACCTTATTAAAGTAATTATTAAAGTGAATGCCTTTTTATAATTAATTGAGTTTAATTTAATTAAATGCCTAAGTTTTTGGCATTAGTGAATTAAATTAAATCCTAGCCATTGATCTAAAGTGTTGGTAAGAT